>JAJJMB010003267.1:2592756-2695719 GCA_023531105.1 Papaver atlanticum | reverse complement strand
AGTAAAAAACGGAAAGAAATAAATCCTTTCCATGTCATACGCCCCCCTCATTAAATACAAAATCTCTTTTGATTTTCAAAAACGTTTTAGGAAATAATTGAAAGAATTTATATCCAAAAAGATAAATCTTGATTGATCTGTCCACGACGGAAGCACGAGCTCGAGCCCTAAGCCCAAGCCTTAGTGAAGCCAAAAATATTCTGCCCCACCCGTTCCACCCACATTGTTTTACTAACTATCCATAATGGAATAGTTATATAGTGGATCTCCTTTTTAGTTATACCCTATGTGGGACTAAAGGTTTCATTCACTCATAAGAAAATGAGCAAGTACTCTTTGAGACTTAAGGATCCTAAGTTCCATTCCCACCAAGACTTATATAACAAAATAATAAAACTCATTTGCTCCAACAAGGTTCACAGAAAGATTCTTGTTGTCTTATTACAAAATAAAACTCATCGAAGATTACCTGTTTATAAATAGGTCTAGGGTCGCATCCTTCTACAGCTGTCTGATCATGGTTTTCTGTCCCGTGAGTACAATTCACTCCATCAACTCCGCATCTTCTTCCCCTAATTCTTTCAACGAAACTAAGGTGTTCTTGTGAGGGATTATTTCACGAACCGGTTCCTTAAAATCCACAAGTCTTTTCGAGGTTGAAGCTTTTGTGTCGTAAAAATTAAGATAATTACCAATGTAAGTTAAAACAGCATCGCTCTTCGTAATGGCTAATAAGTTGCTTCTGTCAAGCCTAAACTCTTTACTCCAACCCAACAACTGATGTTCGTCCCCTCGTTTCTTCTCATGATTATCATTTTTATTTTTCAGTAGCCATATGTCATGATAATCGGTATCTTCGCCATCCACCCATATAGCAAAAAACAAAACCCCATCCAAAACCCCTATTTGATTCAAATACCAGTCACCAACTACTGGCAAAGGAGGTGCTGAAAGATGTTCACAAAACTTTTCCTCAGCCAAATCGAAGGTCGTTATCATTTTTAATTTATTGTTCTTCAAATAAATAGCTCGTTGTCAAAGACACCTTGATCCCAGTCGTATGAGCCGTTTTCATAACATAATTTCCAAGGGTTTCTCCATCCTTCTCCACTGCTTAGAGTGTACACATGGACTTCTACCTCCGTTGAAATAATTGCTACAACAACTTTGTACTCATTGGTTGAAGGAACATAACCAAATACGCTCTTCCAATGAGCAATATAATTATCAGAATCCCTCATTATTTGTGGAAGACTGACAAACTCTTTGGTGATGGGGCTACAAATAATAAGTTCCACTAGTACACCTGGGTGTTGAGCAAGACAGATCAAGCCATTACACGAACCAACAAATCTAATACGACTCCATGGAGAGAGTAATTTCATTCTTCTAATTCTATGGATGGGTGTTGACTCCTCAAGATTCTCATCATTATATTCAAAATAGTGAAGTTTTCCAAACTCAGACCCAGTTAAAGCAATATAACTCAACTTACCAGAATGAGCAGCAGTAGAAGGATGATTCAGATGATTTAGATGCATCTGGGAGAATGATGGATGCTGAGAAATGAGATCATACCAAGTTTTGGAAACTAATTTGCATTCAAGTACCCATTCAGTTGGTAATCGGGTTAGAATTTCTAACGTGATCTCTATAGGTAGAATGTTGAAATACTCCATGATCGATGAAACCCTTTTCAATCTAATCGTATACAGAGAAAACTGAAATTTATTTATTAGGGTTAGGGTTTGAAAGACTAAGACTGAAAATGGGGTTTTTCTGAAGTAGAAAATTGAGCTTTGTTACAGACTTACGGTTTATGGGCACGGAAGTATGTATTGGAGGGGCCAGACTTTAGATTGCTTTTGGGTCCCGTCTGGACTCTAGAGGCAGGTTCTAAGAGCAACGACTATGGTGAGAGACTACGTGAAGGTGCATTTTTTTGTACCATAGGGAAAGTGAGAATATGAGACTTAGAGGGATTGAGATGAGAATTTGAACCAACAGGTCGATCATGTGCCTCTTTTCTACAATTTTATTTAATTTTCCAAGCAATTTTTGCAAGGAAAGACGAATTGTGAAACTCCAAGTTCCTGTTACCAAGACCGCCATTCTCAACAGGTTGACGAATTCGATACCAATCAACTGCATGAATTCGATCCTTCATCTCTGTCTGCCCATAGAAACCTCCTCCTAAGTTTATCAATAGCTGCCAAAACTCCCTTGAGAATGGACAAAGTCGACATGAGATGGTAAGTACACTGCAAAGTTATGCGAAGCTAACTTCCAACCTTATAACTTATTAGTAGTCACTTTAACTATGTAATCTAGAAAATCACTATTCTTAGACCTACCAAATTGCAGAATACAACCTAAATATTTAAGCTAGACTAGAGATAATCATCTAGCTACCCTGGATGAGTGATAATCTTCATTCAAGCTAGACTAGACTACACTAGAGACAAAATCATCTAGCTGTAGTTGCTATGTGTAATTTCTGCAACAAAATATAACTAACGACCGCATGTCTGGCAACACATCTTTCTTGTTGCATCAAATTAAAGAGCAAATTTTCTCATGCTTGTCCCAAGACGGGATGGTTTCAGGTGAGATGGCTCAAAATCAAATATAGTTATGAAATTTCATACTAAAACTTGATATTTCTATCTAATGATCAAAAACGCTTTCAAGCTTAGCTACAAAACAGAATCCAAAAGATCAAATCAAATCTGGAAGATCAAATTTAAAAAAAGAAGAGAAGATTGTGAATTAAATCGGTAAGTAAATAAACCAAATAAACTACTAAATCGTATTTTTTTTTATAGATCTCCCCCCTTTTGATGAGAGCAAGACTAATCAAAATTCTAAAAGTAAAGTGACAGAAGCCGTTGGATTTCCTTTCTTTAAAATTTGGACCGTTAAATGACAGAATATTCCCTACAAAATTCCTGTCACAAGAATAAATTCCTTGTGAATTTTTTTCGTTACTCTACCAAAATGCCCCTCCATCTTTTCTCTATTTCCTCTTCTATTCCGTCACCACCAGCAACACAATCACTACCAGCAACACAATCACCCTTACCTCCTCAAAGGGAGGGAGCATGAGAACCATTAGGCCACTTGATGGTTCTCAACACTATGCTGAAATTGAATGAGAAGAATATAAAGAATTGAATTAGAGGCTGACTACTCTAATCCACCTGTTGCACATGTGCATTATAAGTCAACTAAATTTTGTTTTATCTCGATTTTTTAACCTTGATTTCCACCACCGAAAATAAATTTGACCCATACATATCGGTCCTTCTTACAAAATCGTATTCCACACTCTTTCCTTTGAAGACAACATTTCAATTTTTCACCCTATTACAATTGCCCAACAATTCAGAGTGCAATTTTTTTCGTCACCCTCTGCAACAATCATTTATAATATGTTCCACAAACATACATGGGTTCCATCATGTATTTGAAAACTCAATATAGGGAAAAATAAAAATAAAGGCCAAAAACACATAAGCTTTTTTATTTTTATTTTTTTTGATAATTAAATCAAAATCAAACGAACCTTTGAAGTCTAACCATACTATGTGAGAGGATGACCAGATCTCTTGTTGGACCAAGTGAAAGGCATCCATTCAAGCCAATATCAACAATATCTAGGTCCATGATTTTGTTGTTGAAAAAATTGGCCTCAACAGAATCAATAGGAGTGACACTGTATTTCCCAGAGTCATGGAGAATAAAGTTGAAGTCCCCAATTATCAGCCAAGGGAGATGATTGGTAAGAGCAGTATTTTCCAAATTTTTCCATGACTCAGCTTTCTTAGTTGAACCATAAGGACTGCCATAATAACTAGTGAAAAGCCAAGGAGTGCTATGAGCAGTGACGACAATGGCATTGATATGGTTAAGAGAGAATTCAATAACATCAATGGATATGCTACTTTTCCATATCAATGCAAGACCACGAGCAGCACCACTAGCACCTCATTGTTCCACAAACCAGTATTTATACACATTGAGATCATGCATGATTTTCTTTAAGTTGTCTTGCCTCTGTTTAGTTTTAGATGGAAACATAATATCTGGGTTTAATTTATTGAGCATATCATTCAAGTATGTCCTAGGCCAAGCACTATAGTGCACGATTTCACTACGCTATAGCTTAATTGTAGCGAAATCCAACTACTATGGTCTTCCATGTCGCTTAAGTATAAGGTTATCTCTTAGCAATAATTAAAAGTAGATCACATCTGATCCGGGTAGTAGAAAAGGGAAATCACACGGATACTCAGTTTTCGTGTGATATTCAATAGATATTGAGTATCTGTTTCTGGTTTTACTATTTTACACCAAAACTTCTCTTTTTCACTATTTTGATTTACTAAAACTCTTTTTTTTAACCTTTTATATCTTTTTTTTCTTCTGTAAATTATCTTTTAACATATACAAATATTAAAATTTGAGAAAAAAACGGATACTCAATTTCTGTTTGGCACTATTTACACGCAAACTGAGTTTCCGTGTAGTGTAGCTAAGGGATGGCACAGAACCATAGTGAGGTTTCCCTGAGACCCTTTTCCCTTAGCTTTAGATAATCTATAGCTAAGGGAAATCCCTCACCATAGTTCTTGGCCTTAGTATCCCATGTACCCAATCCTTGGAAATTCCAGGATGGAGAGGTAAATAATTGTCAGAAGTAAGAGACGTTGGGATACTTAGTGTTAGAGAATTGCTCGGTCGAACTTACAAGTATTGCTATCTCAAGCTTGTTGTCAAATTTAGTTGATCAAAATTATATCTTTATTTCAAGTCTATATTTAGTCAAGTCTCAGATTATGATAGAAGTGTGTAGTTGAGTACCAGACATCACTATGTTCTACCGTTTGAAGGCGAAGATCAACTGAAGCTTTTGGAGAACTTCATCAACAAAAGGTAAGTGAAGACTGAACCACTTATTACTCAAGTTTTCACCTTTCTATCTATGAGATAATGTCGCCTGACTAAATTAGACATTACATGAGTCAAGGTTATCTTGTAAATCGTTCTCGAAATATGTTGACTAAGCTTAAGAACATTTGTTCATACTTGATGAATTTGGTTAAAAACGATTTATTGTTTATGACTAAATTATGATTCAAGATTTAATCATTTGAAAATAGTCTGGAACAGTGATATGTGTCATTGATGTTATTCGGGAGTGTTTCAAATTGATTATTAGAGAGATACAGAACTACTATAAATCTGGATACAAGACATTATGCATACCAGTTCACATACTGGGACAACTCTTATAAGTCCGGAGCCACAGTACATGTACCCAATACATGTACCGGCGTCGCTATAGTTCGGCAACGATTTTTTGGTACGCATACCCGGTATCCATACCATAAAAAGTCTGTTGACTCGGGAACCAGGAAGGTACGCATACTTAGTATGCCAACTGGAAAAGATCTGTTGGTTTCTAAACCAAAAACGTACGCATACCCAGCATGCAAACTGGAAAAGATCTGTGGATTTCTGAACCCGTTTTTGTCTTAAGGGTATACAAACTCGGTACACGTACCATGACAAAAATATTCACAAACAGGAATACAGTACACGTACTTACCTAGTCGATTATTTCCGGATGCATCAAAATTATTTCTATGAGATAATATGCATTTGAACAACTCTTTAAAAACACTATCTAGACATGTTTGATCACATTTATGACTTAAAATTGGAGTCTTAAAGTGGTATATGAAAATGGTTAAGCTTATCGTTCGTCTGGCTAGTTTCGGCCAACCTTTCATGAATAAGTCATTGTACACGGTTCGATTACGGTTCATCCTAACCAGAGTGTATATTATATTATGTTAGTCTCAAGTCAAGTTTTTCATATAACGGTGATTATTGATTGCTTGATTCCAAAGCTACCTTAGCTTAAATCTAAAACAACCTTGATCTTGAAAGTCTATATAAGGAGAACCTCAAATAACTGGGATCTTTGAATCCCTGACACTATTCTTGTGTATCCTAGTTGTAAACTAGAGTTGTTCTCTCCTTTAAACCTTTTTAGGTTTAGTGACTAAAAAGACTTCACCTAGGGATTTCTAAGTACCGGATTTTGAGGTTTGCTTGACTTTGTCTATTGCAATCGATTTCCTATCTCACCTTGATCTTTGATCAGAACAAAAATCACATATAGGCTTATCTATGAGAGGAAGATTGGTTTAAAGTTTTCAACTGAGTTGAAGCAACTCTTAGGATGTAAAGGACGTCAGCTAAGGGAATCAATTGCGCGGAGTCTTGCGGGATTCAAGAGGCGTAAGGAGCGCGACTGTAACTGAATCACTGTGACAGTAGATTCGGTCTCAACTACATTCCATTCCGAACTATTGATAGTTGGATAGAGTCTGTAGTGGCTTAATACAATTTGGTGTTCAAATATGGACTAGGTCTCGGGGTTTTTCTGCATTTGCGGTTTTCTCATTAACACAACTTCTGGTGTTTGTGTTATTTCTTTTTCCGCATTATGTTGTTTATCTTTATAATTGAAATATCACAGGTTGTACATAAATAAATCAAAGTATATAAGTCCATCGTAATTGTTGGATTGATCTTAGATATTGATCTTTGGTGTCTAAGTATTCTCACAGAATAATCAAGTTCACAGACTTGTCTCTGTTTACATATTGATTTTGAGAGAAAGAAATGTAAGCTTTTCATATAATTCCTGATCGAGATTCATTAAGTTGTAACTCTCGGAATTGTATTTGAATGTGATCCATACAGGTTGCCTAAGAAAAAGATGGTGGTGTATTTTGGTACCCCCGCATTTTCAATTGGCATCAGAGCAGGAAAACACACGAAAGATCTAATAAGTTTTTGCTTGAAACACTCTAGGAATATGTATTCACGTAGCAACATGTCTTCTGGTGATTTTGATTACGCCAAGTGTTTGGGACTATCCTCAAAGGTTAACTACTTGAATGATTCTTCCGAATCTGGAGAAGATAAGCTTATGTTGTCAGGTTCTGATAACACAACTCCCAAGCACATAAATGGTTCCATGTCAAAATCTGAGTTGGAGCTTACCATAAGTTTAAAAAAGGTTGCTGAGATTATTGATTTTCAAACTTCTGGAATCAGAAATCTTGAAAAGGAAAAGGCTCTGTATACTGATGAACTTCAACAGTCTCTAGATAGAGAGCGTGATCTCTTTGACATGATCAATTCTTTCAATGAAGATATCAAAAGACTCATTCAAGAAACTAACATGTATCGAAAAGAGGTTAGTAGTCTTGAGGATACTGTGAAGGAATATGCGATACGAGAGAAACATCTAATTGAGACTCACTCATCAGAAATGAATAAACTTCGTGTTGATAAAGAAAAAGTCGAATCTGATCTCCTCTTGGCTCAAGAATAGTTTAAATTCTTTAAAAAGAATAATACTGCTCTTATAAGTGAAAAATTCTAAAAACCTGATGTTGTCTTTGAATCTTCAAAGGTATTTCCTAATATTGAGAATTCAATCTTAGATAAGCAAGCTGGTAAGAATCGATTGCGTAAAAAACCAGTAACAAAGATTACTTCGGGTAGAGATCATGAAACGATAATGTTTTCTGATAATCCACATGCGGTAAAAGAGGTCATCTTGCATTGAAGTGCTTTAGTAGGAAGCAACAGATAACAGAATTTACAAAATTGCTTACCTTTGCAATTTAAGAAGTGAAAAATCTGTCAGCAACTTCAATAGATCTTGATTTCGTTGAAAAACTGAAGACTTATGAAAAGAAATCCTCTCGGAATTTACATAGGTCCAGATACCCTCACTTTATAGTGCCTAACCACACTTCTAGAATTAGACTTCCTACTGATAAAGAGGGTATGTCCAAAAATTCCACCTCTAAGAGTTGGGGTCCTAGTAACTCCCATTTCTTGAAACGGATTTCAAGAGGTCCTAGACTTTCTTCCTTGAAAAACTCTTTATGTGAGGAGCGGTCAAGTGTCATTGATCAGTTCAGGAAACATGAGAGCTCATCAAATTTCCTCTTAACAAAGGAAATAAATTCAAAATCTTCTAAGAGGAAACGAACTAGAGGAAAGGAGAGAAAAAGAAGAAATCATCACATGAAAAACCTCAATGCATCACCTTGTGATACATCTAGTGAGACTGTGTCTCACTTTGTTACCTAACGGTATATCATTAGTTGTTGAAACTAACTTCATAGTTACAAGGACTGCACTCATATCAATATTGGTATGAATGATGAGGTTTCTCAAGTCTTAGTAGTTAGTTTTACATCTCTTTCTACAAAGTAACATATAATATTTTAGTTGAGCCTGGCTCCTTAATGTTTTATTGATCTTTTTTCATTACCCACTAGGAAATTAAGTGTTGATGGTTCCGGTGCTCTAAAAATGTATCCCTGTGGAAATAATTATTTATTGAGCTAAGAATTCGTTATTGACACTTAAAGAGATCGAATTAAGTAAAAATCATGTGTTGAAAAATATTTATCCCGTAGTACTTGAACTCAGCTTACGTACTCTGGTTTGCATACTAGTTCACTTACCTATCTAGGCCTAAGAGAGAGCCATATAAAATAGTTGAGTCTGGATTCCTATTCATTCGAAAAACCCTTGTGTTGACCAAAAAAATAGTTGAGTCTTACATCCTTTTTCTTATTAAAAGATGGAAAGCTCAAAAAGACCTCATGAAACTATTGATCTTAATGATGAAGATGTCAAAGAAGAAAGAGGTGCTTTTCAAGGGTCTCTTTTGAAAAAGATGGTTGTAAGAAAAGAACAAAACTCCTGGGTTGCTGAGTCCATCAAGGATCTAACTCATTCTCAAAATGACTCAAAGGTTGAGATTGCAAATCTACAATTATTGCAATTATATCACCTCATTGATGGTCAAACCAAAATCCTCGAAAGGAAAAAAGTCATGATACAGAACCAAAAGAAGTTGTTATCTGAGTGCACAAAAGCTAGACAACTTGCTCGCATTTTCAATCGTAAGGTTGGTGTCTTAACCCACGAGCATGGTGAAAAGACGAGGGTACCCAAATATACCTCAATCTAAAACCTTACAACCTATAAGTCCTTTCTCCGAAAGTGATTGTCTATGGACCGAGTCGAGACAATACAACTAATCTGTTCACACTTCGTGTGATCGTCTATGGATACGAGATCGAGACAATAGCACAACAAGATAACTTGCGTGATTGACAATGGATACAAGATCGAGACAATACAACAACGAAGTATGTTTACTTGATAAAAGGTTAGGACTTAACCAAACACAATAGGATTGCTATCAAGTAAATAGGAATTAACGTTTGTGTATTTTACTTCTAATTATAATAAAAACAATTATAACTGCGGAAATAGAAAAGTAAAAGACACAACAAGATTTTGTTAACGAGGAAACCGCAAATGCAGAAAAACTCCGGGACCTTGTCCAGAATTGAATACTCTTAGGATTAAGCCGCTATACAAAATCAAACCAACTTCGTATAGTTGAGACCAAGCAACTAAACCGATAGTTCACCTAGTTCCGTCTGTATTCCTGCGCCTCCAACTTGAAGTAAGTCACGCACTTGGAACAATTCCTTTAGTTCGTATTCCAAACAGTAAAGGAACAAAAAATCTGTTCGGTAACAACTCTTTTCAACCAAGTGATATGAGTTCGACAAAAGGCTCTCCCGTTTATCCCAATAAACTCCTTTGTCAGGTCCTTAGATCTATCCAATAACAACTACCAAAGTAATTGTCAAGATTTTGCAATCAATACTGTTAATCACAAAAAATTGTATTGATGCCGATCTACTCAACTAATCAATCCAATCTATCACAAAGATAAACCGATTATAGTTGGATCCTCTTTACCCAAAACAAGTATTGTGCACACCAAAGATTATGAACCCAAATCAGAAATCTTCTTCGTATTCAAATCTTCTTAGATCTTCAATAAACACCTGCACACAATCAACTTGAATCTCTTGTGATCAATCACATACATAACGAAGTCTATTAACAATGGATTATCACAAGACGTCTTTAGATCTAAAAACAGTCTAAAGATCCCCGTCGAAACTTCGATCTAGTTTGAGTGAATCTAATATCAGAAGAGAAGATTCTCAAGCATAAACAAAATAGGTGCAATCAGAGTTCAATAACTGTTAGTCAATCAAATCAATCGAAAAAAAAAGATAAACTGCAATTATCTAGTTTCCCACCAACGGTACTAATAGAGCTTCTCAATCCCAAAGAAGTCTTTAAACCGAGCGGCCGTAAGAGATTTCGCCTAATTAGGTTACTTTCCTCTCCGAATAGGCGGCTCCACCAGTAACAACACAACTAAGTAGTTTTGCTGGCTTTGAGGATTAGTTTGCTTGAAATGCAAACTTCAATATTTATAGACCAAGGAAGTTTGGACACCAAGGAATTTCCAAAACCGAAAATATTCTCAAGATATGCAATATATTCCCAAATTATGTTTCCATAATTCCTGGAAATGCAATGTCCAAATATTGACCGAAAATCTCTTAGAAAATCTCCAACTAGTAAATGCACATTACTAATTTTTATTTTATGTAACTAAAAACCTTAATTAAAAGATTCTTAATTTATTTCGATCCGGGATTTTCCTTTAGCTATTAAGGAATAACTTTGAACAATAAAAGGTAAGAATTACTGCACGTGTTCAAAGTATGTCAACATCTTTACTTTGTAAATCCTTTTTCATATTTACAATCTTGGAACCGATTTGCCACACTTCCAAACAATTTTAGAATTTGTTCATCTGACTTCCAAGAATTACATGATTGATTATCCTATTCACCAAACATGGGTTTCATGGTTCTACCAAACCAAGTTTCGGTTCTGCCTTCCATGTGGATACTAGAATTAGTCACGCTAGTTACCAAAACTTGGTTGACTAGGTACTAGGATCGGTTCCCACATATATATGGTATCTAACTTGTATTTGGTGCACATGTTCATAGGATCGGTTCCCAATAACTAAAAACGTGTTGCACATGTTCATAGGATCGGTTCCCAATAACTATAAACTTGTTGCACCTCTTACAAGGATCGATTCCCCTTTGCTTGTGACCAGTTTCACATCTTACTAGGATCGGTTCCCCTTTGCCTAGAGTTGGTCATACCAATTACAACAAATCGATCATACCATCTCAGGTGATTACTTAAGATCGGTTTCACTAATAAAAGTCATACCAATACAAAAGTCAGGCCTTGTGAATAGTTTTACCTAGAACATAAGAAAGTCATGAGCGGTTATACTAAACACACATATTGGTAATTCAAAAAGATTTTCAATGAATAACAATACCAATAAGCATAGCGATTTCCCTTTCGATTCATAAAACAAGTTTATGAATTGTACTTCCTTTAAACGAATGTAAACACATTGTATCCTAGGACGAAATCTTCACCCATACCCATACATAATCATAATAGCATTCATACGATTATGTCGATGTCTTATATACGAAGTTCAAAAGATAAGCGTTATACTTCGTATTGTATTCCTTAATACTATGTCTAACTAGAGTATAATCATTCACATCTTCGTAGTTATGTTTTCAATATGCACGACTTGGAAGATACGTTAGGGAATGAAACAGTTCAAGTCAAATATTACTAACCTCAAGTGGAAGGATGATGTCGTCGTTGTAGCTCCTTACTTCTTCACATTCTTCAAGTCTTCACGTAATACTTGTAATGTCTCATATCCTAATACTTTCAAGCTAACCTATGCAAAGTTGACTATAGTAAATAATCAAGCGACTCTTTAAATGAGTTTTGATTCACTAAAATATGACAACCAAACTTGACATACCAACGCTTGGTGGGTTCAACCGTGCTATGCTCTAACACATGGCCTCTCAACAGTTCAACGAATTAAGGACATCGGTGATACATTTTATGATGGAGTTTTGGAAAGGTATGAATAAATAGATGATGTTTAAAGATTATAAATAATGAATGATTTCGTCTATGTATTAGGAAACTTCTTGTGTTCAAGAAGGATAACTAGGGTTTGGTATAACAAATATTGTGAGTACACAAGCTCTTTCCAACGATTTTTATCTTGCATGTTTTTAGATTTATATATTTAAATTCTAGAGTTTTTGGAAGATGAACTTGCAGTATTTAATCATTATTGGTTTAATGTATTGCAAAGTCTTATGAGATATATGTGTCCTTTACTTTTTGTGAATTGAACTGATATCTCATATATGTTCAAAAGTTAAATCTATTAAGTTTTATGAACTAAATAGAACAAGCTTTATGAGAATTTTTCGCAGTATTGATCTACTCGTGATCACACTCTTGTGTATTTACTGCATTATCAACTCTACAAGATTCTCTTATGTTGAGTCATATCGATTAAAATTGTCTCTTTGTTCGTAACTGGCGTTGAGATTAATTTATGTCGATGTTTAGGATACAAATCCATGTGATTTGTTAATGTCCGACAAAATCCTTCTTTTTATTAAAGTAAGGTCACTCATGTGGTTCTCCTGGGAATGACATCAAATGGGGGAGAGTTCTTAATTGAACTTGTGCTTAATTGCTAAATCTTTGAGGGGAGAGTGGATATGGAATATAAAGGGGATGCTTGTATCTTAAATCTCCTAGATTAGACGCTAAGTATTTTATACTCTGTGATATCATCTAAATTAAAGTAGATATGTGTTCCTTTAAGTCTTGAAGCATTTTTTGTTTAAATTCATTACGATCCCATAGTTTTAGTACCTTTGCCAATTTTTATTGACAAAAAGGGGGAGAATTAATTAGTAGTTTCCCACTACATACATATGATTTACGGATCATTATGTAAGGGGGAGTGAATCAACATCTATAGGTTTCACCTAGTATTGACTAAGGGGGAGAAACATATCGCCGTAGTATTACTTCGAAGTTGTGATACAATTGAACTTTTGAGAAGATAATAAGACTGTGTTTCTGTATAACAACGATTGAGAATATTATTTTCAAAGTTGTTATCGTTACAGATATTCAACAACAACGATGCTAAGTTGAACACGTTCATTGCAACTTGAAGTAACGGAGAATTCAAGGAGTTGAAGAACCAAGGAAATCAAGCATGACGGATTCTGGAGTTTTGAAGCTTTATTTTTTAATCCATATGTATTGATAGTGTTGTCACTAAAATTGACAAAGGGGGAGATTGTTAGAGCATTGCTCGGTCGAACTCACAAGTATTGTTGTCTCAAGCTTGTTGTCAAGTTTAGTTGATCAAAACTATATCTTGATTTCTAGTCTACATTTAGTCAAGTATCGGATTAGGATAGATGTGTGTAGTTGAGTACCAGACATTATTGTGTTCTACCGTTTGAAGGTGAAGATCAACCGAAGCTTTTGGAGAACTTCATCAACAAAAGGTGAGTGAAGACTGAACCACCTATTACTCAAGTTTTCACCTTTCTATCTATGAGACAATGTCGCATGACTAAATTAGACATTACATGCATAACAGAAATTTTGAGTCAAGTTTATCTTGTTAATCGTTCTTGAAATATGTTGACTAAGCTTAAAAATATTTCTTTATACTCGATGAATTTGGTTAAGAACAATTTATTGTTTATGACCTAAATTATGATTCAAGATTTAATCATTTGAAAATAGCCTGGAACATTGATATGTGTCATGGATGTTATTCGAGAATGTTTCAAATTGATTATTAGAGAGATATAAAACTATTGTAAATCTAGATACATGACAGTATGCATACCGGTTCACATACTGTGACAACTATTATAAGTCCAGAGCCACAGTACATGTATCCAGTACATGTACCAGCGTAGTTATAGTTCGGCAGCGACTCTTTGGCAGCATACCTGGTATCCATACCATAAAAAGTCTATTGACTCGTGAACCAGGAAGGTACGCATGCCTAGTATACCAACCGGAAAAGATCTGTTGGTTTATAAACCGAAAAGGTACGCATACCAGTACGCAAACCGAAAAAGATCTGTGGATTCCTGAACCCATTTCTATCTTAAGGGTATACAAACCCGGTACACGTACCATGACAAAAATACTCACGAACAGGAATACAGTACACGTACCAGGTACACGTACTTACCTTGTCGAATATTTTCAGATGCATCATAATTATTTCTATGAGATAATCGGCGTTTGGACAACTCTCTAAAAACACTATCTAGACATGTTTGATCACATTTGTGACTCAATATTAAAGTCTTAAAGTTTTATATGAAAATGGTTAAGCTTATCATTCGTCTGACTAGTTTCGGCTAACCTTTCATAAACAAGTCATTGTACATGGTTCGATTAAGGTTCATCCTAACCAGAGTGTATATTATATTATGTTAGTCTCAATTCAATTTTTTATCAAACGATAATTATTGATTGCTTGATTCCAAAGCTACCTTAGCTTAAATCCAAAGAAACCTTGATCTTGAAAGTCTATATAAAGAGAACCTAAAAAAACTGGATCTTTGAATCCATGATACTATTCTTGTGTGTCCTAGTTGTAAACTAGAGTCGTCCTCTCCTTTAAACCTTTTTAGGTTTCGCGACTAAAAAGACTTCACCTAGGGATTCATGAAGCCAGGTCTAACTATCTTTATCTAGATAGTTTATATGCGTACAAGGTACAAGTACTTAACCTGTTCGTGAAAAGTTATGTCATTGTACGTGTACCTGTATGTATACTTTATAACATAACCGAGTTTCGAAGCTCACATAACTTTTTCAGTACGTGTACCGGTATGTAAACCATTTCAATGTAACCAAGTTCCAAAGTTAACACATAACTTTTTTTGTATGCGTATTGGTATGGATACCATTGTAGTAGGGCAAAAACTGATTCTGCTGAAAATAGTAAATTGGGTGTGTCGATGAGAAACAAATCTAGACCCTAAACAAATATACTGCACATGAGTACATTAGATTCGAGAGATCAATCTGTACAATTCTGGCCTAAACCAATAAATGGTCGTTCCAATCTTGCTTCGGTCAAAAAAATGAAGGAGAAGGGTTAATCTTAGGGAGGGAAGCAAAGAAAGTGTTAAGATCAGAGATACATGCTCCGTAAGATGTAGCTGTTTATGACTTGTATCAGAATGTGGAACTTGCTTGTAAGATGTAAGTTGTGTGTCCTCTGTGTTTTTTTTGGATACTTCTGCTGATGTTGATTGAATAGATTGAAAATCTATTTATATCAAGTCATGGTCGAACACCCTGATCTCATAGGAAGTGGAAGTAGTTGAGTAGTGAGGAGGTGGAAATCCGATAGGCTTATAAACAGTACCTACAATGATAACTGCAAGTGCATAGTGTCGATATGCAACACAGGGAAAGCACAGGTCGATCCACAGGGACAAGGTGGGTGTAGGGTTGAAGCTATGGTCTTACTACTACTGATTTCTAACAAGGAGTAACCAAAAAGGGGGGGTTATTTTGTCGATACGACTGAGAGGTTGGTAGTGACTGAAATAACAAAAACGAAAGCAAAGAGTAATCTAACAAGAAGATAAATAGGATGCTAGGGCAGTCGAATCCACCTCTTAACCTATACTAAGTCAATCCAGTTTCAATGCTACTCTTGTCCCTTGTATTGACATCGGTGAACTTCTAGGCTCTGCCGACTATCCAGATAGCAGTGAAGATTTTAGTATGTTGCACATCAAAGGGTGGCTTTAGGAAGATGGTTTAGTGTCACTAATATAATTACCTAATCCTAGTATTAGCTGCCCTCTCACAAAACAACTAATCGTAGATCAATCACTTAGATGAGTAAACAATTCTGATATGGATATTCTAATCGCAACTAAGGTGTCCCTCCGAAGTACTAACTGTCTAGTTAAAGCACAACTAGTAAAAGGATATAACAACAATCAATTAAACACGAGTTGCAGCACAATCAACATAGCGATGTTCTAACTACAATGGATACATGGAATACACTGTGAAAGCAAAATGATGAAATGCTCAGATTATATTTATCCGAAACATTATAGCACAACAAGAACAACATCAAAACTTGAATTAAACTTAACAATAAATTAAAGGTTTCATCTAAACCTTAACTATGAAATTAGAACATCATGGAGATGATAAAATCAAACATGAACTACTGCTTGGTGCACCGGCTAATCCGGGCATGAGTTTTTCATCACACTGCCTTCTCTATTTATACAAAATAATCACTCAAATCAACTCCAATTCGATAATTAATGGAAACCCACTCACCAACAATGCTTTTAAGACGTTTCCCCTCTTAATTTTAATGCTGCAAGCCATTAATTTGGTGTTCTTTAAACTGTTGAGGACAACCCTAACCCTAGCTTTCCCAATCTTATCTCTAGGGTTACTATTCCTGATAAGGGTAGAGATAAGATTGAGAGAGGTAGCGATTAGAGGTTTAATGATGGTGGTTGATCAAAGCATAGGTGGGACGATGGAGTTAATGAAGGAGAAAAAAATGGTACTGATACTATTGAACAAGAGAGGAAATGGAGAAGAAGTTGGGGTTCTGCTCGATAGGGAAGAAAATAGTAAGCTAGGGTGTTAGGCAGATACATCAGGATTTGATGTCTCGAGTGGGATGTTATGCAGCTGTATCTAATCCGACTGTTCAGATATAGGTACGGGTTTGGATTTTGGGTATGGATTTAGGTTAGGGTTTTATCACTTCTTCCAAGCCCAATTCATCTTGTTAGCCCACTGCTTGAGTAGCTTTTGCAAGTGGATTTCCAAAGGTGCGCAAGCGGATTGCAGCTTTGCGCAATGTTTCCTTTACTTTCTTCACTTCCTTCTAGCGGGAGCTTTGTTGTCCCTCTTCCATAGTCACTAGCCACCATTTCTATGCTCTTTTGGCTTCGCAATTCATCCAAGCTTTATTTAGTACCTAAAAACACAAAGTTAATTAGTATAAGTATTTATTTTTGAAAACAATGAAAACTCCGAATTTGGGATAAAATAGAGAGTCAGAGCACAAAAGATGAGATAAATGCCAATAAAAAGATGTAGAAATATGAAATATTTGGCACTCATCAAATACCCCCAAACCTGAATTTTACTTGTCCTCAAGTGAAACAGAAAATAAGAAATCCTAACTATACCACTGTCGCTGGTCTCTTGAATGCATTTAGCAAATGCAATAAGCCTTTAAACCCCTAGGTGTCCCCAGTGGACGAGTTATAGTCTCGTGAAGGTTTACCAGAGGTGTACCCACAAAACCTTCTCCAACTTCAGAGCGTAATAAAGTCCCAAGCATCCAAGGAGCTATGAGGACATAGAGTTTCTACATGCTAGTAACAAGAAGTTAGAAATACCAAAAGAACGCATTCTCATCCTTAAGAATTGAGCGAGAAGTAACCACACCATATGAAAGAATTCAGGTTCGAGAGTGATCACAAGCCTCGACTTCTGCCGCACCAATAGGGTTTTATGATAATTGCACTCAAAAAGACCGCTTTTTTTTAGTCTCTCATGTGTGCATGCAGGAATAAAGAGTGAAATCATGCACACGTTGAATGGTGGGAAGGAAAACCTTATGAAATAATTTATGGAGACTCCACAAAATTTTGGGAATAAGAATCTTTTTCTGATGATCTCTAAGAAAGGAAATCAATCATTAGCAAGGATGAGAGTACTCACTTACCTTTACATCCGATCAGCAATCAACACCACTCTCACAGCATCCATAGAAACGTCTTCAATCTTTGGTCTTCGGTCTTCAACTGTTGATGATGAACTTCTGAACTTTGTAGAACCTTGACAATTTCTAATTCTTTTCTTCAATTTCCTTGTTGCTTGAAATTTCCTCTTAACTTTTTCTTCTTTACCATGGTGTTTAAACAAAACTAAGAAAATAAACTACGATAATTGATTTTATTTTTTTGTCATTACACAAACTTAAAACAAAAAAATAGATAATTAAACTAATAAATCCATGGATGAAGGACTTTATGACTCAATTGTTCACAACTTGTATTGTCTTGATTTCATAAACTTCACTAATTCTCATCTTCTTTGATTTTCTTTGCTCTTGTAAGATAAGTATTCAATCTTGTATAACGAATTATGCTCTTTGTACTGTATCTTACTTTGGATATGAATTTTTACTCTTCCTTGTATTGTTGCATGTAAACCTCGGACTATTTCAACTTTCTTCATAGAATCTGACGTTGCTCTGCTCGTTGATGATGATGTGTTTCTATGGATCTGTTGATGTTGTCGAGAGAGAGAAAGTGGTGCTAACTGCAAATCAAACTACAAAAAGGTGTTTTCATCTTTAGATGTCATCCTCATGATTGGCGGAATTAGCACTCAAGAGATAAAAAATAGTGCTGAAAGTGGTGCGAAGTTGGGTAGTTCACCATTCCTACCCGAAATTTACGTACGGTGACACACACTCTAAAAGGACTTTTTAGATAGTCACAAAAATTGAAGGTCGGTGCCTCGCTTGATGTAAAAATAGGTAGTCTCCACTAAGGGTGATCACAACTCTAATACCAAATATCTTTGCCGCACCTAATTCGCCCACCGACATGGTTAAATCCAACTTTAACGCTCTAACAACTAAGAAACCCGATTGTGTTCTCTAGTTCTTCCAAGTTCAGCTATTTCGGTCAGACTCTCTATGTAAACATAGCTAGAAGCATGCTAGTGACTCTGAAATCTCTACAAGATGGGGGTTTTATGCAAATATTTACAAAATTTTTGAAAATTTTATCTACAAAGTGAAAAGACTAAAAACTCTATATGCAAAATACTCCCCCACACCTAAATCTAACATTGTCCTCGATGTTTCTAAAGATGATAAGTTTTGAAACTACAACATACCATGAGAACCATGCTGATTAGAGAAAAGGGAAGAGATTATCATATGCAAAAAGGATGGTGCTAAACCAGAAATGGATGAATGCTTTGAAAGCAAACAACAAGATAAGACAAAAAGTTTGGTTAGCACACATAAAAATTATGCAAAAAGAAAAGAGAAAGAGAATGGACTTTTAATCCATATGTATGTACATAGGTGAACCAGTTTAGTCCACATAGACGGGGTCTTCCAAGTCTATGGTCTCAACTTCTGGTGGAAGAGGTTCCAGAAATGGTTTCAGTCTCTGACCATTGACCTTGAAGATGTTCTTGTTTGTTTTATTTTCGATTTCAACAGCTCCATGGGGGAAAACAGTACGTACCAAGAATGGACCTGACCATCGAGAACGTAACTTTCCTGGAAAAAGATGCAAACGAATGTTGTACAATAAAACTTTTTGACCAGGTGTGAAAGACTTACGCAAAATGCGTTTGTCATGAAACACTTTCATTCTATTTTTGTACATTTTGGCACTATCATATACGTCATTTCTTAGTTCTTTTAACTCATTGAGTTGAAGTTTCCTTTGGGTACCATCCTTATCAAGATCAAAGTTCAATTTCTTAACAGCCCAATATGCTCGATGTTCTAACTCTACCGGTAGATGACAAGCTTTACCATACACAAGTCTATAATGGGACATGCCAATAGGAGTTTTGTATGCAGTTCTATAGGCCCACAAAACATCATTTAAACGTAAAGACCAATCTTTCCTAGTAGGATTAACAGTCTTTTCAAGAATATGCTAAATTTCCCTATTAGAAACTTCTACTTGGCCACTGGTTTGTGGATGGTATGGTGTTGCTACCTTATGAGTGATTCCATACTTGCGCATAAGTGATTCAAAACGTCTATTACAAAAATGAGTACCACCATCACTGATTATGGCTCTAGGTGTTCCAAAACGAGAGAAAAATTTTTCTTTTAGAAAAGAAAGAACTACTTTATGGTCATTTGTTTTGGAGGCAATGACTTCTACCCTCTTAGAGACATAATCAACAGTAACAAGAATGTATAACTTACCTTCAGAGTTAGGAAATGGACCCATGAAATCAATACCCCATACATCAAACAATTCAACAATCAAAATAGGTTGTAAGGGCATCATGTTTCTTCTTGAGATACTTCCTAATTTCTGGCATCGGTCACAAGCAATACAGAATGCATGACTATCTTTGAACAATGATGGCCAATAGAAACCACTCTGCAAGATCTTTGCAGCAGTTTTCTTGGCACTAAAATGGCCTCCACATGCATGGTCATGACAGAAAGAGATGACATCTCTTTGTTCAAAATTGGGGACACACCTAATGAGTTGGTCAGGGGGTATTTAAACAAGTATGGGTCATCCCAAAAGAAATATTTCACTTCAGCCAATAATTTAGAACGGTCTTGTTTAGACCAATGCAAGGGCATTCTACCAGTAGCAAGGTAGTTAACAATATCAACAAACCAAAGTATTTCAGACACAAGCATCAATTGTTTATCAGGGAATGATTCTCTAATACGCAAAGATTCATCGACAGACTCAACATTCAACCTAGACAAGTGATCAACAACAACATTTTCAGACCCTTTCTTATCTCGAATTTTGAGATTGAACTCTTGTAACAAGAGTATCCATCGAATTAAACTAGCTTTAGCATTTTTTTAGACAAAAAATATTTCAATGCAGCATGGTCAGAATATATGATGACTTTGGACCCTATCAAATAAAACGAAACTTATCCAATGCAAACACAACAGCTAGTAATTCTTTCTCAGTTGTTGAATAATTTAGTTGAGCATCATTAAGTGTTTTACTAGCATAGTAGATCACATAAGGGAGTTTGTCCACTAGCTGACCTAAAACAGCTCCTACAGCATAATCAGACGCATCACACATAATTTCAAATGGTAAGGTCCAGTCAGGCGGTCTGACTATAGGGGAAGATGTCAGAAGAGCTTTCAATTACTCCCATGTTTCCTTACAAGCGTCATCAAAGACAAATGCAACATCTTTTGCAAGAATACTACACAAGGGTCTTGAAATTTTACTAAAGTCTTTGATGAATCGACGGTAAAAACCGGCATGGCCCAAGAATGGCCTTATCTCCCTCACAAAGCGAGGTTGAGACAAGTGTTGAATGAGATCAACTTTAGCTTTATCTACTTCTATGCCTTTTTCAGAAATGATATGCCCTAGAACGATGCCTGAGTTAACCATGAAATGACATTTTTCCCAATTCAAAACCAAATTCTTTTCTTTACATCGAATCAGCACAAGAGTAAGATGATGCAAACATTCATCAAAAGAATACCCAAAGACAGAAAAATCATCCATGAAAATTTCAAAAAACTGATCTACCATGTCATAAAAGATGCTCATCATGCATCGTTGAAAAGTAGCGGGTGCATTACACAACGCAAAAGGTATACAACGATAAGCAAATGTACCATAAGGATAGGTAAATGTGGTCTTTGGTTGATCTTCGGGTGATATATGAATCTGGTTATAACCCGAATAGCCATCTAAGAAATAATAGTGACTATGCCTCGACAACCTTTCTAACATTTGGTCAATGAAGGGAAGAGGAAAGTGGTATTTCTTTGTTACTGTGTTCAATTTCCTATAATCAATACAAACTCGCCATCCTGTGGTTACTCGAGTGGGGACTAGCTTATTCATTTCATTTTGAACTACAATAATGCCAGACTTTTTGGGCACAACTTGAATGGGACTGACCCACTGTCTATCTGGAATTGGGTACATGATACCCGCATCAAGCAATTTCAAAATCTCACCTTTAACAACATCTCTCATATTGGGGTTAAGTCTCCTTTGCATTTCCCTAGATGGTTTAGTATTTTCTTCAAGATTTATGTGATGCATGCAAATTGTGGGACTTATACCTTTAAGGTCTGAGATGTTCCAACCTAAGGCCTCTTTATGCTCTTTAAGCACTTCTAACAGTTTACTCTCCTGTTCTATGTCTAAACATGATGCAATAATCACAGGAAAAGTATCAGAAGAACCTAAGAATGCATATTTCAAAGTTTCAGGCAATGGCTTCAAGTCAAGCTTAGGTGGTTTAGACTCGGAATCAGAGAGTGGAAGTTGTTCCACAGTAGTCTGCCATTTGGCAATGTCCATGGGTGGTACAGACTCAAGCAACGAATGGACTTCACTAATTTACTCAGAATCAAAAAGATCTAAGTTAAAGTTCTATAAACATGCTTGCAAAGGGTCCACTGATAAGATGTCAGGTAATGAGTCTTAAATTAGGCTCTCAATCATGCTAATCTCATGCAATTCACTATCATCAAAATCCATGGGTAGCTGGTTAACATGAAACACATTCAATTCCACAGTCATGTTACCAAAATACAAATTCAATATTCCGCTACAACAATTTATGATAGCATTGGACGTTGCCAAGAAAGGACGTCCTAAAATGACAGGAATATGACAATTTGGGTTTTGCACAGGTTGAGTATCTAGCACAATGAAGTCCACGGGAAATAAAATTTATCAACCTTGATTAACACATCTTCAACAATACCCCGAGGGATTCTTACAGATCTATCCGCTAATTATAGCGTAACAGGCGTGGGTTTCAGCTCCCCAAGACCTAACTGCACATATACAGAATATGGCAATAAGTTCACACTAGCACCTAAGTCTAATAAAGCATTTTCGATCGAATGATCGCCTATAGTGCATGAGATAGTTGGACTACCTGGATCTTTAAACTTAGATGGTGTTTTGTTTTGAATGATTGAGCTCACTTGCTCAGCGCACACTTATGCATATGAAGCTTTCGTTTTTGTGTACATAGATCTTTCAAGAATTTAGCATAAGCAGGTATCTGCTGGATTGCTTCGAGAAAAGGAATATTTATATTGACTCTTTTAAACATTTCTAACATCTCATGGTATTGGTTACCTTTCTTCTGCTGCACCAGCCTTTGAGGAAAAGGAGCAACAGGCAAAGAAGATGGTAAGGTAACATTAACATCAGTAGAATTCTTAGAGTCACTATCATGCTCAGATTCTTTTTCTATACTAGATGTTTTCTGTCGTGTTGTGTGCAATTATGAGCCTGACGTAGACTCATCTGATTGTGGTACACCTACATTGTTTTCAACAACTTTACCTCTACGAAGAGTAGTGACGACATTTACATGATCACTTGGAGTCTCATTACAAGTGGAGGTGCTTGAATGAAATGTACTTTTCTGAATTTGTTGAGGTTGACTAGGGAGTTTACCTTTTTCTCTCTCATTTAGTGCATCACAGATTTGACCCATTTTAAGTTCTAGACTTGTGAAACGTTTGTCTGTGGTCTTTTAAAGTTGTAAAATATTTTTGGTCAACAAACCGACACTGTCTTCAAAGCTAGGATTTTTATCTATAAGGTATTGAGAGTGTGGTTGCACTTGGGGGTTTCTAGGATACGAATATCCCTAGTTATTGCTCGTTGTACCCCCTTGTACGGGCCCTTTAGACCATGAAAAGTTAGGGTGGTTTCTCCACCCTGGGTTGTAGGTCTGAGAATAAGGGTTGTTCTCTTGCTTATGATACAAAGCATTAGCCTGCTCAAGTTTAGATTCTTGAAATGCATGTAGGTCTGGACAACTATCCACTAGGTAGTTTGAACTGTGACATGCCGCACAAATGGCTGTTTCAATTTGGTCACGGAGAGTAGGGGTAGTAGTTTTCACATTCTTCTGCAGCTCTAACGCTTCTACTCTCCTAGCGAAGGATGCAACCTTTGCATTTCCTTCAAAGTCGGACTCAATTCTATGGACATTAACTACATGGGCAGTCTTTTTAGGTTCACGGATGGACTCCTATTGCTGAGACTTTTCAACGACTTCGATTAAGAAAGTCCAAGCCTCATTAGCACTTTGTAAATAAATGCACCATTACACATTGACTCAACTGTGGTTCGGGTTCTCACATCTAAACCTTCATACAAAATTTGCACAAGTCTCCATTTTTCAAAACCATGGTGAAGACATTGGGGCAATAATTCATTAAATCTCTCCAGATATTTGGCCAACGTTTTACCTTCTAATTGCACAAAACCATTCAGACTTTGATGAATTGTCGCAGTCTTATGGTTAGGGAAAAACTTTTTGAAAAACTCTTTTGTAAGGTCATCCCATGTTCTAATGGACCGTGGTTGTAGGGCATGCAGCCAAAACTTGGATTTTTCTTTCAAAGAGAAAGGAAACAGTCTCAGTTTGAGGGACTCTTTCGGCATTTGGTTAAAACGCAGAGTCCCACAGATATCTTCAAAATGGTGGTAAGGGTTTTCAGCATCAACCCCTCTAAACATAGGCAACATATGAATTGTGCTTGCTTTCAGTTCAAACTGGCTAGCATCAGCTGGTAGAATGATGCAAGATGGATGGTTGCCCTAGTTGGGTACATATACTCCTTGATACTACGGTCCTGGTTCAATTCTTCACCCATTGTTTTAGATTGGTCAGGGTTGTCTACCTCAGAACCGGGTATGTCGACTATGTCCTCTCGATGGATTCTAACTAGACGATTAGTTTGGTCACGAAAGAAAACAATCATAGCCTAGCATGCATACCTATCAGCATATTAAAACACTCGTACAACCAACGATTTTCAAAACAGGGAAATAAAGATTATATGAACCAAAAGCTAGATTTCGGAATTAAGCACACAGATTCAAAAAAATTGAAGTGCTGATCAGTCAAGATGCAATTACACAACTCATAGAGTTAGTGCTTATGAAATGACAGTCGGATAACCAAGTAATACAGGAGGATAATGCTCGTGCGAATTAAAAGGCTAGCCCTAGAATTTGTGCATACAGCTTTGCGATGTTGCACTTCAGACAAGCAGTAGTGCGCAAACCAGGAAAGTAATGCTTATAGGAATGACAACACGAATCATGGATAAACGCACACAGGCACGAGTTCTGCTGAGATTAAGGGGTGCAAAACAAAAGAACAAGTTCAATACGTAAACAGGTTATTCAACTTCACAGGATTAAGGAAAATGTTCAGTCAGGCAGCTAGTTTATCAGGTGAACATGGCATGTTATTTAAGACAGATCATCAAAAATTCAGAGATTCCATACTGAACAGTGAGGCTATAGTTCTAACCAGCAATCATTACCGGGTTTAGGCACTTCCACAAATTGCGCTGCTCCTTTTTCTCCTTTTCCTTTAGTTTGCACAGCAGAAATTTCAGGTACCTGCTTACTCAAAGAAGAGTTTCAGTACCCAGAATTATGCAGATAAAACATAGAAACTCGGAAGGTAATGGTTTATCACTGCTAGTTAATAACTAGAATTGCAGGACAAGTTCTGTGAACTACAATGATGTATTAACTGAAAAACTGAGTTATTTCCAGCTGAAGCTCTGAACAGGACAGAATGGAACAAAAAGTATGGACAAGCTTTAAATGGAAAAGGGGAAGTAACGAATGCAGGATGCTTGGATGGATATTATACAGAGTGACAATGACTATGAGCTACTTTATACAGCTACAAGACTATGCATATGGTAACTGGGTGCAAAATACAGCTAAATGATGCTTGTAATGTCACCGACTAATATGCTGAGATGCAGTTCTCTAAATGACAGTAAGAAAACAGAAAGGACTATTAACTATTATGCAAGAGTGCTCGATATATTACAGAATGATGGAGCTCTTAACTAGTAGTGAACTGATAAAGCTAATTGCATAAAATGCTTAAACCATAGATGCACTCGTGTAAATGAAGTAAAGAAAAGAAAGAAGAACAAAATCTACAGAACACAACTAGCTACAGATGCAGATAACTCAGACTAGGTATGATACAGGGCAATGATAACAGAAAGCTTGAAATGGAACAAATTACACTTAGTTATACGATGGGACAATGATGTATGTAACTAACCTAACTGAAGCAGGATGCAAATATATAACTAAATATGGAATGATTGAAGTTTACAAACTATAGCTAAGATGTTACAGAGCTAAGCTATAGCTACATATTATTATGAGATGCAAACAACCAAATAGAAACGAAATGCAGTTATATAGCTAAAACTAACACAGGGTTGCATATTATAAACAAATGGAATGTATTACAGAGATGAACTTAAAACAGGTGTAAAAAGAAAGAAAGTTCAGAGTATTCACAGAATCCTATACGTCAAAAATTACCGATGGATATCAACAGATGGTAATAAGTTTTAAACTACTAAACGAAGGAAACTAAAAAAAGTGCCACTAAGCTACATAATACCTCTAGATGCAACTGACTCAGACACTAATATTTATTATTTTATTTTTTATTTTTTTAGAATGATGTGGGATGAGATGTAGGTAAACTATCTTGAAAGAAAACTAAAAGATATGCAAACATGTAACTGAAAGTGGAGTGATTGAAATTGAAAGTTACAACTAATAACACTAAAGTGCAGACTATAGTTATAAACAGATTATGTAGGGAACATCTATCCTGAATCAAACTTATGCTAACACAGAACAAAGAAAAACAATTACACAATACCTAATGCTACTCAGAAATCAAACCAGTGTGTTGCAGGGTATGAAAGGATTACTACAACAAGAATTATACTAGCTATGTTACAGAGGCTACATAGTTACAACACCAAAAGCTACAGCCCACAATGACAGACAGTTTAACTAGACCAAGATGCAAGATATATGATGATGCAGGTGACTGAAAAATTACAGCAGACTGATGAGCTACAGCAAGAGATGATAGAGAACTTTAACAGGATATATGAACAGATGGATTAACTAAGTTATAACAATGACAACAAGAAAATAGAAAAGCCTAAACACACATATACACGACTATACTAAAATCAGTAAAGTGAAACTTTAGATCATCTACACCGCTACCGAGTCCCCGGCAGCGGCGCCAAAAACTTTGTAGGCTTATAAACAGTACCTACAATGATAACTGCAAGTACACAGTGTTGATATGCAACACAGGGCAAGCACAGTCGATCCTCAGGGACAAGGTGGGTGTAGGGTTGAAGCTATGGTCTTACTACTACTGATTTCTAACAAGGAGTAACCAAAAAGGGGGGTTTTGTTTTGTCGATACGACTGAGAGGTTGGTAGTGACTGAAATAACAAAATCAAAAGCAAAGAGTAATCTAACAAGCAGATAAATAGGATGCTAGGGCAGTCGAATCCACCTCTTAACCTATACTAAGTCAATCCAGTTTAAATGCTACTCTTGTCCCTTGTATAGACATCGGTGAACTTCTAGGCTCTGCCGACTATCCAGATAGCAGTGAAGATTCTAGTATGCTGCACATCAAAGGGTGGCTTTAGGAAGATGGTTTAGTGTCACTAATATAATAACCTAATCCTAGTATTAGCTGCCCTCTCATAAAACAACTAACCGCAGATCAATCACTTAGATGAGCAAACAATCCTGATATGGATATTCTAATCGCAACTAAGGTGTCCCTCCGAAGTACTAACTATCTAGTTAAAGCACAACTAGTCAAAGGATCGAACAACAATCAGTTAAACATGAGTTGCAGCACAATCAACATAGTGATGCTCTAACTATAATGGATACATGGCATACACTGTGAAAGCAAAATGATGAAATGCTCAGATTATATTTATCCAAAACATTATAGCACAACAAGAACAACATCAAAACTTGAATTAAACTTAACAATAAATTAAAGGTTTCATCTAAACCCTAACTATGAAATTAGAACATCATGGAGATGATAAAATCAAAAATGAACTACTGCTTGGTGCACCGATTAATCCGGGCATGAGTTTTTCATCACGCTGCCTTCTCTATTTATACAAAATAATCACTCAAATCAACTCTAATTCGATAATTAATGTAAACCCACTCACCAACAATGCTTTTAAGACGTTTCCCCTCTTCAATTCAACGCTGCAAGCCATTAATTTGGTGTTCTTTAAACTGTTGAGGACAACCCTAACCCTGGCTTTCCCAATCTTATCTTCTAGGTTTACTATTCCTAATAAGGGTGGAGATAAGATTGAGAGAGGTAGCGATTAGAGGTTTAATGATGGTGGTTGATCGAAGCATAGGTGGGACGATGGAGTTAATGAAGGGGAAGAAAATGGTACTGATACTGTTGAACAAGAGAGAAAATTGAGAAAAAGTTGAGGTTCTGCTCGATAGGGAAGAAAATAGGAAGCTAGGGTGTTAGGCAGATGCATCGGTATTTGATGTCTCGAGTGGGATGTTATGCAGCTGTATCTAATCCGACGGTTCAGATATAGGTACGGGTTTGGATTTTGGGTATGGATTTAGGTTAGGGTTTTATCACTTCATGCAAACCCAATTCATCTTGTTAGCCCACTGCTTGAGTAGCTTTTGCAAGCGAATTGCCAAAGATGCGCAAGCGGATTGCAGCCATCCTCTGCGTAATGTTTTCTTTACGTTCTTCATTGCCTTCTAGCGGGAGCTTTGTTGTCCCTCTTCCATAGTCACTAGCCACCGTTTCTCTGCTCTTTTGGCTTTCAATTCATCAAAACTTTATTTAGTACCTAAAAACACAAAGTTAATTAGTATAAGTATTTATTCTTGAAAACAATGGAAACTCCGAATTCTGGACAAAATAGAGAGTTAGAACACAAAAGATTAGATAAATGCCAATAAAAAGATGTAGAAATATGCAATATTTTGCACTCATTAAGATCGTGTAAAAATGATGAGAACCATGTCCCTATTGTGAAGGGAAGACTGGTCGGTTTTACATCCACTACTCCTCTAATTGTCCGCCTTTCCTGACACTTTCTCATAATGGGCGTGTTGCACACCGCATGTTATAAACCGCCAGACCAATATCCTGATGAACATCCCCCTGTTTTGTGACAAGTTTGATGTCTCGAGAATTTTTGTAGAATATATGGAGCAAGTCACATGAAGAATGGAACAAGTCTTGTATGGTAGTTGCTGAGTGGGTCTTGTTTGCAATACCTAAATATTTCGACCAATCACGCGCAAGCTAGGAAGCAAGTGGTCATAAGTGGCAAGTCAAGTCATATGAATGAGACTTGTCGTGAGTTAATACTCAAAAAATATCATATGGTGCTTTTAGGTTATATAATTTAATAGTTACGCAATTATCAAATTCTTTATGAAATCGATATTCATAAAATACCGATTGTAATCGATGCATGTAAAGCATCGTTTTTAAGCAAGCAGCTGAAACATAATCGATGCATGTAAAACGTCTTTCTATAGGGCCTGCTCGTGTTAGTCGCGGATTTCACGGTCTTGAAAGAAGCATGACCGCCTGTCTTTGAGCAACTGTTGAGGCTGTACAAACAAGTTGGGGAATAAGGTGATCGGTCCTTATAGGAGAGGGAGGACCAGTAGCCATCATGACATCTCATTGGTTGACCCAAATTAAATATAAGCCGGTCAAATTAGCTAGCCAAGTTGGATGGTTGAGATGATTTGCACAAGTTTTTGGTTATTGTTTAATCTAATTAAGACCCTTATGAGCAGCGCGACTAGCCTACTTTGGGATATGATTCAAAGAAAAGCAGGTAGGCTAGGAGCATCCTAATTGGATGGAATAGTAGGGGACCCGCATATGGGCATCATGAAACTTGCTCGGTCACGTCAAGAGGGGGCAAAGCTTGTTAAATCGATCAGCCAAGTTGTGTGGGCGTGATCGTTCCGCGACTGTCTTGGACGGTCTAGATTTAATTCCTTTTATAAACATGCGGCTCGACTAGCCTACTTTGGCCAATGGTTTGGAGTGGAGCAGGTAGGCTAGGAGCGATGTGATTGGTCGAGGCAATAAGAGGGTAGTCGGTCATCACAACAACACCCTATTTGCCGAGCCTGTAAGGGTTTAGATTAGTTAACAGAGCCGGCCAAGTCGTGTGGTCGTAATCAATTTGCAACTGACTTGGGTAGCCAAAATCTATTTTCTTAAGAAATTCAACGCGTCCACCAACCTACTTCCATCTTTAATTAAAAGCAGAGCTTGTTGCTTTGAAGCAAGGTGATTGGTCGATAGGAAAGAGAGGCCCGCGGACGTCAATATGGAGCAAAGCCGGTCAGTTATGGGAGGCGCAAGCTAGGGCAAATCGGCCGGCCAAGTGGCGCGGTTGTGTCCTTTTTGCTACTGCCCCAATTAGTCGTGGTTTCCCATTTTCCCTATTTTCCAAATTTTTGTAGGATTTTAGTCCTACTAGCTCTCTTCCTAGCTTGTCTAGGTTTGGTCTTGACCAATAGGGATCAAGATATCGCGCTTGCTCCGTTTTTAGGGCAAAAAATCTAGTTTTTGTAAATCAACATAAAATTAGGCTAAAAATTGAATTTTGTGAATTGACACAAAATTAATCAATTTTGATGAATTTTGCACGTTAATGCAAAATTGCTAATTTTGACCCTCGAGAGCAGCGCAGCTCTTGTCTCATTGGTGCAGTTTGCATGCTTATGATTAGGTACCTTCATGCACATCTTAATTCTGACACTTCGGGAGATTGATGCTACTTATCTAAGAGTGAACATTAAATGTCATATCATGTCAGTATTAAGGGTTCAGCTAGGAACATAGCATAAAACAGATACTCAGCAGGTTCTACATTAATGAATAATGCAACTAGGATCTCTATAAATTTACAGAATACTTGGGATTTTTGCAACATGCACCAACATTATTCTAAATAAATTTCATATATAGAGATAATGAATTACTCGGTGCATATGTAAGCAGAGAGATATAGGCACTCATCAGCTTTAAATGGCTCACTTCTTTACAGAACGAAGGCACATAAATATAGGGTTTTACGGTTTTAGCCCTGAACTAAAAACCACCATCAACATTAAGTCCCCTGTTTAGCACGTAAAAATGACGTTGTTGCGAAGTAAGCACTAGAATTAATAAGACAAAGTGGGTAGAAGTTACCAGGAAAGTCGCAATTGGTTCGAAATTCAAATTGAGTAGTGTTAGAGACGCACAGGGTCGGGATCGTACCTCGACAGACCAGCGACAACGGAGGGAGCATGACCGGCTGAACCTCCTTCACGAGCAAACAACTCTAGGTTTTCGTGAGAGCACAGGCAGAGAAATCCATTCTCTTCTCGGTTTTGGAACACACATTCGATATAAAAGGTATGCTACCCCTTTAATTTGATATTTCTCCATTACCGCTTACAGCTCCACCTACCAGTCCCACTTCGTCATCATCAATAGCTCAGACTGCCAGCAGTGAGGTAAGTATATCTTGTTTTTTTTTTATGTTTTTTTTTATGTGAGTTTGATGGTGATGTTAACAACGAGCTCGATTGTAAGCTTAGGAAACTTCTTTCCCATTGATACTTGTGGTTATAATAGGGAAGAAAGCTTATATCAAAAGTGAGTGTCTCATATTTCCATGTTCTTCTTCTTTTCATCGGTGCAAACCCTATTTTGAGCCTTTATTGTAACAGGGACGACCGGGAAGACACCTTCACCCGATAACAGCAACAAGAGAGGCATTAGCAGCAAGGCCGGCGTTGATAGGAGGAGTTCGCGGTAAACTCTTCTCATTCGTGCGTTTTTCATCAAGGTATAAACCCTAGCCGTATCTTAGCTGTAAGTGTAATATTCACGGGTAGTCGATCAATTTGAAAATTTAGCTCAGTATGAATAACTTTCTTTGTTAGTATCGGTAGAGCGAGTATCAACAGCAACAAAGCAATCTCCAATATTTAGGATCAGCAGCAAGACGAGTAAGGGGAACTCGAGGTAGGTGCTCTTTTCCCAAATTTTTTTTTTGCATGGGTGTAAAACCCTAGTTTGGTCGTGGCCATGGGTGCAACGTCCGCGGTTGTTCCTTTTTTTTCTTCGTGAATTTTGATATTCCCAATTTTGTTGGTAAGTAAGCTCCATGTTTCTTCGACCATGAAGCTTTGATCATTGGTGACAATCACAAACTTGCATGTACGATTCTTTCTTTTTTATGTAGAGAAGTAGTAACTCTTTTCCATCTTGTTCATGTAGCTACCCAAAAGTAAATAGTAACTTTGTTTGGATAAGATGTCACCTGGAGATATTTCCACCGCTAAGCAAGGAAGTATTAATGATCCCAAAGATATGCCGAATATAGATGATGACTTATTCGAAGTATCCTACACGACCCATGGGACTCATCCTGGTCATGTGATGGCTCTCCTTACTGATTCAGAGGATGTAGAAGCAGCGCCATTGATTTCTCCAGATCGTGTAATAAGATTCTGTGTCTAGTAAAATGAATACCCAGCTTTTCCAGTGGACTTCAAAATTTGTCAAACTCCATTGCGTTCTTGGGAAGCAAGGATGAGATATATGTTTGGTGATGATCATGTCAGGGCCAATCTGGATAAGGCACAAATCTCTGAAGTTGTTAAGGCGTCTGCAAAGCTCCATATTAAGTAAGATGTGTCAGGTTTGATTTCTTTCATTTCTCGATGGTGCATCCGTACTCACATAACTATATATAGATAGGGAAAAATGACTATCACTTTGGAAAGCGTAACTGCCTTGTTGAGTCTTCCAGTTGTAGGAGATTTTGACTTTTTTTGGTGTGATGAAGATAATGTATGTCGCGCGGCCCTGGTTGAGAAGTTAGCGAAATATAAAGCGAAGGATGATCCCGCGAAATGTTTCTATACTTGGTGGGCATCAGAGTGGTATCCTTTGGTACCAAAACTAGGTCAGGTGCTGAATGATGCACTTAGTGTTGCTGTATTCTTGTGTATGTGGCTGTCTAGAGATGTTTTTGACAACGGTTCTGGTATAAAGACAATAAAATCGAAGCTGATTCCAATTGCTATAAAGCTGGCACAGGGCGTCGTCTTGCCTATAGGTTGCTTGTTCCTTGGCTCTTTGTATTCCCAACTTGATTCTTTAGTGTCAGATATGTACGTCTCCAATGGGTATTTGAAGGTGGAATCTCATGCTCACATTGCCTTCCTTCAAGCGTGTGTATGGGAGCATTTTAGTAACTATGCTCCTGCTCTTAGTACTGGATTCTCAGATATATACGGAGGTGCTATAATACTCCGTTGGTCAGATAAGCGCCCAAAGCCTGGTAGGAGACTTATCGATTTTTTGGATAAGATGCACCCAATAGACTATCGTCCTTGGGCCTCAATTCACCCATCCGTGGTTCAGCCGAACGCTTTTGCTTCTGTGACACTCGTAAAATTTTCTCTAAGGACTTTGGACGCTAGCCCAACCTATTTTGGTGGGAACCGCTGGCATTCTGCAATGTGGGTGCGCAATTCTAATGTTGGATGCTTATAGTCGTGGTGAGCGCCTAAAACCAGTATGGGTGTTTGTTTTTATTTTTATTTTTCCAAGTAGTTATCCCTTAGTAGTACTAGGAGCATGATTAGCAAGTAGAATTGAGAATTCTATAAAGGTTTAAGCATGCTTGACATTTGGCGGACAAGAGTAGCTAATTAAGGGCATTTTGGTCCTTTTCCATTTCAAACCAAATATAAGGAGAGACCAATTTTCTTTCCCATTTAATTTTCATTAAGGTACGGGTTTCTTCCATTTAATTTTCTTCACAAACAATTTTAATTGTGACTTATTTTGGTTGTGGTTTGGTTTAATGTTCCAGAATCTTTACTTGCTCTTCCAAAACATGATGCTTGGATTCTCATTGGTTTGTTTGCTATTTTCGTCAAGGTAGGGGGTTTTTCTCACCCAAATGGATTTAATCTTCAATTTGTGCAACTTGATTTCTAATCTTTAAGTTTGATGATTTTCTTTACAAAGCATGTTTGTTGCAAAGTAAGAAATGGGTTTCTGTTGCTTAACCTTTAACTTGATTCTACTGTGAAATTGTTGAAATAATTCTTATGAATTGAGAGAAAACTATTCAAAGTGGTATGGTTGATACTTTGCCCTAACTTGGTTCAAAATCCATGATTTGGTGTTGGTTTTTGAATGGGTTTGTAAGATTTACAATATAAGAAGATGATTATTTCGTACTTAGAGACTAGGGATGGTTTGAATTTATTTAGGTTCTGATTTCCACCAAAATTCAAGTTCCCAATTGAGTTTCAAAGTAAGCCCCTCACATGTTTGTGAAAAGAACCTGAAATTTTTCTGAAAACGTAATTTTGGTCCTGTTTTATTGGCACTTTTCGGGATAGCTATGCACCTTATTACTTTGTTTATCATTTTTATGTTATAGAGGCTTTTCAACAAGACTAAATTTGCGGAAATCCATCACCTAATGAATTTTACACGAATTTTCGATTAGACACTTACGAAACTGAAAATTTCTGAACTTGGTGCCGCTGTCCTGTTTGACAGAGACTTTTCGGCATAGCTATGGAACTCATTATTTTTTCTTATTATTTTTATTTTTATTTTAAATAGGGTTTCTTCATATTTCTAATGAGACATAACTTGTTGAATTCCGTTATGTAACGAATTTTGTACGAATTTTTGATTATAGACTCTCAAAACTGCATTTTCTGAAAATGTAACTGCTGTCCTGTTTTGTTGAGACATTTTGACAAAGCTATATACCTTCTTATATATCCCCATTATTTTTATGTTAAAGAGGGTGTTTTCAGATTTTCAACGAGACCAAGTTTGCTAAATTCCGTTGTCTAATGAATTTTCTACGAATTTCTGATTATGAGTAGTCAAAACTGAAATTTCTGGACCTTCTCAGATTTTACGATTTGCGTTGTGTGCTCTTGCTGTACAATATCACTTGCATTGTCGCTGGCTGTATCACCATCCACTTTGGCTAGAAATTTATCTCACCGTTTTATAAATAATTGTTTCCATGTTTGTTATTTGAACTGTACTTCGAACTAAATCACGAACTCGTGGTTTTGGCATCTTGGTGAGTGTTGGTTTGCTACCTACGGCTAATTCTGATTGAGCTATTGATTTCAAATAATTTGAGTTTGTTACATTGCATGAGGATTTGCCCACTTCCTGGATCTACAAACTTATATTACGTTCTCGAAAATTTGTTTCGGGTAAGAATTTATAGAATGCTGCCGACGCTTATATTTAAGTAAGTTTTCAATTATGGATTTACGAGATTCTTTGGAACTTGGTTTGTGATGTTTCCGTTATGACAACTGGATTTGGAAGCCAGAGAACTCTACTATAGGACCGTCGGGCCTTAATTGGCACCCCATCTAAGGATGGCAACCCGGAAGACCGTTTGTTTGATAACGGTGGCTGGTATCGGACTACCCTGACGTTGGCGCTGGCCTTGTAAATAGTAGAGTGATTCTATCTGAATTTAATTGAATGGCAGCTTACAAATGTTTATGAACATATGCTTTACATTTAATTACGAATTTTACATTCTAGTTTGATGTTTTTAGATGTTAGCATTTTATTTGTATATCTCTTGGCATTCGATTACCGTTGTAACCCCTACTAGGCTGTGGCTCACCCCGTTTTGTTTTGTTTTCCCCCACAGAGATAAGAGTTGGCTTGGTGCTCTAAGCTGTAAAAGATTGCGGTAGTAAAGCTATAGACACAAAGTTGGTATTATCTTTGTCGTCCTTATATATGTACGTATCATGGCATATTCAATAGGTGGGTTTGGGGAGTGTTTTGGAGACACTGTTCATTTTCAGTTTGCTTAAATATAAGTACTCAAATGCGTTTGTAAATGGTTGATAGCATACAAAACTTTTATTTTGTTTATGAAAATATTATTGAGCTATTTCAGTTCATATATCTTGTTTGTCTTATATAAATATCTTCTAGGTTCCCTATACTACAATCGAATTAAGTTTCTTTTTAAAAAAATTCTTGTGCAAAGCACCTGTATATTTTTCGATGTACAATTTTACAGTTAACTTCATTTGTTAATGCTCAACTCAACTGCAAATGCTTCAATAGAAAGCTTCTTGTTTCAATGTTAAGCTTTTCTTTTTATGTTCATTTTCTTTTTCTACGTAAACGTTTATCATTGAGCCTTTTTCTTTAAAAAATAATAATAATAAAATAAATTCATTTTGTTGTTGTTCATCTATGATGTCCAGTATTAAGAAAATGTTGGTATTTTTCTTTGACCTTGCCGGAATTTTCTTTATTGGTATATTTTTATTTAGCTTTCGAGTAACGTATCGGAGGGTTTTGCCTTTCTGGATAGGTTGGAATTCAACTCGTTAGAAGGGAAATTCTTTGATCCGTTACAGCTTCTGTCTCCGGTTTAGTGTTGCGTCCGAGTGTAGAAAATATGAGTGTTGGAGAAACCGTGTTCATGCGGAGCTGCACACATGGATATGTCCCATCTTTCTTCATGGGAAATTTCACCGTGGAATCTTATAACATTAATAGAGCTGCATGCCAGATAGGTTTTGATCAGGAAGTTCCTTCTTGTCGTCTACCGAAGCCCTCCATTTGTTATTTGAAACTTGTGTTTGATTCTGAAGATCATGTAGCAGAGAAAAGCCTCCCATTTCTACTTTCCGGCAGAAAGCCAATGGCGACTCCTAAGTATAAAGAATTCTGGTGGAAAGAGCTCCTGATCTTCATCAATTTGTACAAACGGCTGTGACACTAACACGGGATAGGCCCACTCCCGAGGTCTTGGAGAATCATCCCGAGGTCTTGGAGAATCATCCCAGGTTGAAGCTCCTTTGAGTAAATTGAAGGCTTCTGATGAGCCGATTCATGTGAGAACTCGTGTCTTCAGTTGCTTGGTATCCATCATCATGCATCTTGTTACTTATGTGATTTACTTAATATTTCATAAGAAGAGTGAGGTAAAACCTAGACAAGATAGAAGCAGTCCCCAGGAGAGAGAGATCAGATCAAAGAGGCTTGCAGGTGGTATTCGAACGACTCCAACAACTACGGTAGTCTTTAATTCTTCGAATGTGCAGGTATGTACACATTTCCATTTGACCAGCTGAATTATCTAGGTAACTTTGAACTAATCTCACTGAACTTCTTCCGTAATTCTAGTGCCTCGGGAAGATGAACGCCTTTGCCAGACTCGCGTTGGCAGGTAGCCAGGATGGCAACATATTCAAGATATCTCTAGAAGAAAAGGAGAAATACGGTAATACCAAGTCTCTTGATAACGAGGATGAAAGCTAAACAGATTCAGGATCCGATAGGGATGGAGGAAGCACTTCTGAGAATAGTAGTAGCAGGTCCAGATCCCCAAGTGAGTCAGCAGATGGACAGGTAAGTCTTTTATGCGTTTTCTACTTGGATCATTAGCTTTTTAATATGAAAATAGATACTTAACACTATCATTTCGGGTGATGTTACAGGACGAGACTGAACCAAGAGATAACCTTGAGATGGAGATGACCGATGATGTTAAGGATGTCACTGCTGTTCCAGGGAAAATGGGGATGTCACCCTTATTTTTCATTCTGTTGCAGGTACCATCTTCGACCCTCCATTTGATGCCCCCATTGCAGATCATGTGTTAATTGGAGGATTCAGTGTGCCAGCTAGGTATGTCGAGTTGTACACATTGCCACGAGCAAGAAATCCAAAAGTCGTGTTTCGTTAGCTAAACGTGTGGAGGAAGCTCTATCTTCGTTTGATGATATGTGTAGTGTGACTGGACACACCGTTTCTGAATAAGTAGTCGCAAATTGGGAGTACCATCGGGACATGCATGTGAAATTCGGGTTCAATGCTTCCTGGTTCTGTGAAGAAATTTCCAAAATCCAAAAGTTGCAGACTGAAAGGGACGAAGCTCCTTCCATGGATCTCATTAATCAGAAAGAGGCGGAGGTCGAGAAGTTGTCTCAGGAGTTGAAGTTGAAGCAAGCTGCTCTTCAGAACATGAGAGATGCTTTCTCTAAGAAGGACGAGCTGTTGCTGGACGATTTCCCTTGAATGTCTTGTTCTTTTCTTAGAATCTTCTCATCTTTTGAAAAGTACAAGATACTTCTTTTATGATTTGATTTTCTGGTTTTGAACAAGTAGGTAATTTTTTTGCGAGGATTTTGAGTTTATTTGATATTTTGCTTTGAAATGATTTATGAGTAATTTTGTGAAAGGAAATAATGTTTTGATTAACTAATAAACTGAAATCCTAATTATGAATGCAAGCTGGTGCAATCATTTTGGAGGAATTACAAATATTGCATGAAGTAGGAAAATACTAGAGTAACGGTGACATGACATTCTAGGAACTGAAATGTTTGAGCCACCTGGCATGTATTACTACTCCTTTCAGCTTGTCAGTATTGATGAGCTTGCAGTAGCCTTCCAAGATAACTTCCGCAACTAGGTAAGGCTCATCTTTTTCTTCTGGGATATATGGTGGAGCAGGCCGAGTAGTGACCCTTACTACCATATCTCCAACTTGAAAGGATTTGGGTGTTGTATAGCTACTTGACTCTTAGATTTATTGTCTTTGACAGAGACAACTTCTAAACACTTTATAAAATATTGGAAAGGACCGGCATCCCCCTCATATCGCCTAATAATAGCTAGGTTGATAATTGGATCAAGTCCTCATGCCTTGATGGGACGAGGAATAGCTGGTTGTAAAAAAGGTTGTTCAACAAGACTTACTTGTGTACGGAACCTGCGGACAAATGCCGCTCCACTAATTATGTCACATTTGCGAGTTGTCGATACAAAAAAAAGTAGTCTTCAGGATTGGACGGCTTGTTGGAGATCCTCTCAGGTATAGACACAGGTAAAGGACATACTCCTAGTTTCGCTTTGTTGTTATGTATCCATGAGCGCCCCAGAACCATATCATAATTTGGATCTTCCTTAAAAATATGAAACTTGGCGTGTGTTAGGGAATCTTATACCTTTATCTCAAGATTGATGTACCCATAGTCATTCTCGGGCTATCCTTCTGAGTTTTTGATTATAGTTGGGCAGTGAACAGCTTCTCGCTTTGAAATTCCTGCAGCTTTCAGAGTCTGGATAGTGATAATGTTAAAGTCAGTGGATGCATCAATCATACGCTCTCGAACTCGACGTCTTCGAGGTGAGAAGTGGTTAGGAGTCCCCGGTTACATACACTAGTTATGTCCTCCAAAAGAGGTTGAGGTTTAGGAGCAGCTTCTTCAACTGAAAGCAGTCACTTGCCTGACACGACACGATTGAGAGCTGCAAATATATCTTGACGTTGCGCATTGGAGAAATAGAGAATCTCACATATATGCACCATCATGGACTGCACAGTTTTGTGGACGGAGTCCCCAGAAAGCATGAAACTTCTAACAGGAAGAGGGTTTCTGTGTACTCCTTCAGTGCCTAGTTGAAGTTCTCCTGAATCCACATTATCTTTGAAGATGCGCCTCAATCTGTTGCAGTCACTGGTTGGGTGATTGACGAACCTATGGAAAGGAAAGTACTGATGTAATTTTAATTGTTGTAGAAAAAGTGGTAATAAGATTCGTTCAACTCGGACTTGTGAAGAATAATTTTTAGACTTAATTTAGAAAACTATAAAAATCAAAATAATGTTTTGGTCAAGATTATAAAAAGCACTGAGACTCAGGATTCCACCAAATTCCATTCATGTGATTCAAATAATAATTCCAATCATTTATAGCTCAAATATTAAAAATATGGACTCTTATTCTTTGCCAAAAGTAGATTTTTGAAAAGCAATGACTGTAAATCAAAAGCATGATGTATCAAAAATACATTGACCAAGCATACATCATCAAACAAAATCACACCCATTCAATAAAAATCATAAATCAATTAAAAATCAATGCAAATAGTCATAAAAGAATTATTAGAATTACCACATGCGTGAAATAGGGCTTCCTCCGTCATCCCAGTGTTGGGGTTTAGCTCTTCATGGTGAAAATATGCTCAAAAGATAGAAACATGGCTCAAAATGTGTTTTTATTGAATGAGAATAATAATACAGCGAATCTGCAACGTTTTTCTGGCGTACAGAAGTCACCGTTACAATTGAAGTGTTGTTTATAAACGATAACTGTGTTCTGCCTTCAACGATACTTCTTTGCGACTGTTCTGTGTGGGTCAATGTTCTTCGTGTTCTTCAGCAACAGCAGCAGCAGAACCCGGTTTCATGCACCTTTGATTTCTCGACTCTGTCGTGTTCTAAACTTTCCCTAACTTTCGACACCCCCTCTATATGACCCAACCAATCTATTTATATCAAAAAGAGCGATTAAATCTCTCCAAAATCTTCCAAAATCTCTTCCCTTCTCTTCACGGCAAAGTTGCGGCAATTTCTTGTTTTAGAATTTATACGCGTTTCTGAGCTTTCCTTTTGATTCTAAACTCTTCCTTAGATAGATACCAATCTTTGGGAAGGTTTATAGCACTTTAATCTCTCTAGAATTTCCTAAAACAGGTCACACACGTGACTTTCCATATTTTGCTGTTGAGATAAAAATCCGTCGATTGAGCCCAGTTTAATTGATTTCAACACCCATATTAGATTCCTAGACCCATAAGGAGTCTATCCTATGAAAATCAGAGGTTTAATCGTCTTCAAACTCCTCCAAATTTCTACCACCAAAACTGCCAGAAACATGTTTTCTGTTTTGATTTTGGTTTCCCACCAAAAACAGAATTTGAACGTGAATTGGAAAGGTTACCCCTTATCCAGTGGTCGCCCCTTATCCGTTGCTGGAGTCCGCATAACACTCGTCCCTTGGGTGCCTTTATCAACTTTTCGAGCCGATTTCTCCAAAAATGTTTATTGCCCAAAAAATACCTACAAACACATAAAGCACCATAATAAGTACAAAAATGGGTACTAACAATATACACAATAGAGATAAAAATAGACACATAAATGCGTCTATCAAATACCCCCAAACTTATTATTTGCTAGTCCCAAGCAAATCAAAACTACAAAATAAAATCCTAACTCACTGTCGCAGGCATCGCGATTGCACTTAGCGTGTGCAACAAGCCTTTGAACCCCTAGGTGGCCCTAGTGGCCGAGTTATAGTCTCGGGAGGGTTTACAAGAGGTGTACCCACAAAACCTTTACTCCAGACCCTAACTATCTACGCAGAACCTTGGAAGGCACTAAAAAATCTCCTTGGTTTGCATACTCTCATTGACTACAAGAGGAAGTACCCTGATGCGAAATTCCAATTGCTATACACGAGTTTGCACTCAAGCATACTAAATTCATATATAAGTGACAGAGCTCTACTCAGATAGTCGCACTATGGACATCAATATCCGGAATCAAACAAATCACATGAATAGATTAAGAAGATGGATATAGAAATAGATGGTTGCGAATGGACTTAAATGCCAAGATTAACCTATGACCTAGTGGATTGAGATACTGGTCTGGACTAATATCAACACAACTGGCATATACAAGGGAACCAGTGGTCAACTTTATAATAAACCTTTATTTATTTTTTTTATTTTTTTTATTTTTCTTCTTATTTTATTTTTATTTTTTTTTAACGACATGATTAGATCTTTTGGATCCAAGCGCATGCTTCTTGTCAGCAGATTACATGGTAATTCCCGTGGATCCTGCGTTCCACTTTTGTTTAAGCGACGGAGACAGGGAGAACACACACATATTGTTATCCAAGTGTTAATATTTATTCCAATTGGTCTAATTGGTCTGGTCTGGTCTTTTTTTTTTTTTTTTTTTTTTTTTTTTAGTAACTCTATCACATAAAAATTTGCAAAAACGAAAACAGAAGTAATAAGATGATTCCGAGATACGGTGAAACTATCATGTTATTTCTAACACCTGAGCTCTATGCTTTTATGAATAGACTCTTATAGATGTTTCCATCTAGTCAGATTGGTCCCTCAACTCCTAAAACCAAAATGCTTCCATCCACTTAGATTGGTTAGTGCCATCCTTAATAGGCATAAATTTCTAGGCTCTGGAGTTTATAATGCAACTAAAAAGTTTCTCCCATACCCCCAAACTTAAACCTAACATTGTCCTCAATGTTCTAAAGATAAAATTAAAAGCATGAACAAGGAGAAACTGTTACCATTTGAAGAAAAAGGGTTAAGGAAGGATATTACCGTGTTGCATGAACCATGGGTTACCTCCCAAGAAGTGCTAAGTTTAAAGTCTTCATCCAGACTAAGAAAGGATTAGTCACTCGAATCATAAAGTAACAGTCGGAATAACTGTGAGTCTTCAAAAAATAGAGCCGACCAAAGGAAATTGCAATAAACCAAGAAAGTGAACAAGAATAGCATTCCCTTATCTAGTTTCCTGATTAGATTATCTATATCCAATTATGGTTCAGGTTCAGGATCTATGAAAGGGTCTAAATAAAATATTTTCATTGGATGCATTTCCTCATAAGTGAGATCAAAATTATTAGGTCCTAGAGTCTGTAGAAACTCAAATAAGAACTTAGAAGCACATAATAATAACCTAAATAATTGAGGATCCTTTAAGTCAATCAGCTTTGACTTACATAATTGACAACAGTGAGAGTAGTGGTCATTCTTAAGCAAATGTGTCGATTTTATTAACCTAAAGTACTTAGGCTTAGTCTCAGAACCTAATAGGTGACACATTTGAAATCTATATGTTCCCATATTTGTAAGAAAAATATTTGGTGGGAAAACAAAGTCGATCTGGGTATCATAGCCTGGGTTAACCACATCAACCATAGGATGGGTTTCTAAAGATTGAATTTCTTCCTAGACATAACTAGGTTCGGAAAAATGTGTATGAAGATAGTCTTGTAAAATGGTTGAGGCAGAAATGTTAAGTCCCAAGTAAGGGATCTCTGTAAGAGCTAAAGGTAAGGCACATGGAGAATGATAATCATCCCCAAACTTAGAGTTTTCAGTGTCTCTAGTTAGACTAGTCACAATCTCCCTAATTTCTAGGTCATCAGATTCCTGAAAATAGGCAATTGATTCTTCTAAGGCAAGTTCATCCACACTCATCTCTACGAGTTCATTTTCTTTGTCTAAGACTATTGTTTCTAAATCACTAGACAATAAAATAGTATTTTCAGAATAAACTCGTTCCTCTAAACCATTATTGGCTTCGTAATCAAAAGGAAATACTATATCGTCTAAAACGGGGATATCTCTAGACAAATCCTCGTCCTTTTGAATAGGTGAATAATTATTAAAATTATTTGGATTTGAACTAGAAATAACATTATCATTATAAAGCTCAATTGGAGTAACAAATTCCTGATCACTATGCCTACATATTTCAGATTCTTCATCAATACTATCCTCATCATAATCGTCATTATAATAGCATGGAAATGGTTGAACCTCATCTAAACATGTAGTGTTACCAATTCTAACCTCATCATCTTGATTATGCAAATAACTATCATTATTTTCAAGGGTATTATTGGAAACACTGTATTGGAAATTAAGATTATTTCGAGCAAGTCTTTCGTTCGTCTCAGCCATCAGCTTGAGGGATTCCTCTATAGAAAGTTTTCTCAATGGTGCAGTTCGTCTATTCATTTCCGACATAAACCTATTTGTTTGCTCAGTTAACTGCTTAAGAGACTCTTCTAAAGATACGGAAGGATCATAAATAGGAACAGAAGGATTATAATAAGGACTAGTTTTCAACAGTTTGATTATATTGTCCAAAGACGAGGTACTAGCACTATAATAATCCTTATTTTCTTGCTCGTATGACCGGTGTGTGTGTGGATAGTAATTGGGCTCACCATGGTATGAACCATAACCTTGAAAAGGTTGGCGTTCCCAACTACTATTCCCACCATGGTCATAAAAATGATGATATCCATATTCAAATTCAGGTTGATACTCATTGTATTGGCTTCTATCATACCAGTTCGACATTCTTAATTGCAAGGGAATTCTACACAATCACAAACAAGGCTGACTCGACCAAATCAAACCTATAAAATCTAGCAAACAACAAGCATGATGGTTCCCTTAGATTGTTTCTAGGCCAGCTTCTATCCTTCCAAGAGGCAACTAGGTATAGTTTTAGCAAACCTCTCTAGAACAATCCAAATAAAGTAAGTCGAATAGAAGTAGGGGAAGCTCAGAGGAGCTTTGATACCCCCACCTCTTTGGCAATGCTTCCCTGGGTTACAAGGCGACTCTAATCGACTTACAGTAATCTTCCTGAACTTCGAGTTAGGCTAACAAGATACCCAATACAATCCTTTTGAACGACTTTCCTATTAAGCTCGTTACCCTATCGGTCTCGTTCTAGTCAATATTTTAATGCTTAGGTTCGCGTTAGGTATCGTTTTCCTAAGACGGGCAAGAAGAGAACGGTGATGAAATCCGAACCCTTATCTTGTATGGCCTGGCCTTGCCCTTTATTAGGAAATTAAAATCCGTATTCAAAGCCTCAACATATGTGCACCTTAAGGAAGACAGTAAACCCGCTGATAGGGGATTCACGAGTGTTTAGAAGCTTACCTCCAGTACCAGACGGGGGATGAAACGGTTATAGTCGACTCTGGCCACCGACTCTTATGTCAGTGTGCGAACCCGAGGGGCCGAGATGATATCGTAATCGTCGTCCTTCCCTGCAAACAGTTTATATTTAATTTTAACCCTTCCTTAGGGTTTAAAAATAATAATGTCCCAAAAATAAAGTTCAAAGTCCAAAAATAAAAGATTACAACAATAAATCCCTAATTACAGTTTCTAAAAATAAAAAGAAATAAAATGTAAAATAAAATAACTATATACAAAAATCTTCTTCTTCACTCCTTTGGACTCCTCTTTTATTTCCTTCTTTGGCGATGCTTTCCTCTTATAACACTTTTTCTTTCCTTTTAGCTTCGCTTCAAATCTGAAAAAGAATCGAAAAATACCAAACGCGTAAAGAAGAACAAAAATAATAAAAACAAACAAACAAATAAAACCTAAAAACCTAAAACCAAATCTAAAAACAAGTCCGCGTTGGCGGCGCCAAAAATTGATGTAATTTTAATTGTTGTAGAAAAAGTGTTAATAAGATTCGTTTAACTCGGACTTGTGAAGAATAATTTTTAGACTTAATTTAGAAAACTAGAAAAATCAAAATAATGTTTTGGTCAAGATTATAAAAAGCACTGAGACTCAGGATTCCACCAAATTCCATTCATGTGATTCAAATAATAATTCCAATCATTTATAACTCAAATATTAAAAATATGGACTCTTATTCTTTGCCAAAAGTAGATTTTTGAAAAGCAATGACTGTAAATCAAAAGCATGATGTATCAAAAATACATTGACCAAGCATACATCATCAAACGAAATCACACCCATTCAATAAAAATCATAAATCAATTAAAAATCAATGCAAATAGTCATAAAAGAATTATTAGAATTACCACATGCGTGAAATAGGGCTTCCTCCGTCATCCCAGTGTTGGGGTTTAGCTCTTCATGGTGAAAATATGCTCAAAAGATAGAAACATGGCTCAAAAGGTGTTTTTATTGAAGGAGAATAATAATACAACGAATCTGCAACGCTTTTCTGGCGTACAGAAGTCACCGTTACAATTGAAGTGCTGTTTATAAACGATAATTGTGTTCTGCTGTTGAAGAACGATACTTCTTTGCGACTGTAAAGTGTGGGTCAATGTTCTTCGTGTTCTTCAGCAGCATTAGCAGCAGCAGCAGAATCCGATTTCCTGCACCTTTGATTTCTCGGCTCTGTCGTGTTCTAAACTTTCCCTAACTTTCGACACCCCCTCTATATGACCCAACCAATCTATTTATATCAAAAAGAGCGATTAAATCTCTCCAAAATCTCTTCCTTTCCCTTCACGGCAAAGTTGCGGCAATTTCTTGTTTTAGAATTTATACGCGTTTCTGAGCTTTCCTTTTGATTCTAAACTCTTCCTTAGATAGATACCAATCTTTGGGAAGGTTTATAACACTTTAATCTCTCTAGAATTTACTAAAACAGGTCACACACGTGACTTTCCATATTTTGCTGTTGAGATAAAAATCTGTCGATTGAGCCCAGTTTAATTGATTTCAACACCCATATTAGATTCCTAGACCCATAAGGAGTCTATCCTATGAAAATCAGAGGTTTAATCATCTTCAAACTCCTCCAAATTGCTACCACCAAAACTGCCAGAAACATGTTTTCTGTTTTGGTTTTGGTTTCCCGCCAAAAACAGAATTTGAACGTGAATGTGAAAGGTTACCCCTTATCCAGTGGTCGCCCCTTATCATTTGCTGGAGTCCGCATAACACTCGTCCCTTGGGTTGCATTTATCAACTTTTCGAGCCAATTTCGTCGCAAAAGCTTATTTCTCCAAAAACACCTACAAAGAGATAAAATACCAAAATAAGTACAAAAATTGGTACTAACAATATACACAATAGAGATGAAAATAGACACATAAATGCGTCTATCAAGTACTTGGGGTCTTCCATTTCTTTTTCAGTTGGTGGACGTCTAATAGGAGGTAGCTTGATGGTACTATCTTGTATCCATGCTTCTATGAGTTTAATTACCTCTTCAATTGGAAATGGAAAGTTTGGAGCAGCAGCTTCTCCCGTTTCTTGTTGTCGAGCGGGAGGTTTATCTGCAGCTTTTGATTAGCCTTTCGAGGTTTTGGCGCCGATGTTGGTGTTGCACGTTTGGGATGTTGCTCCGTAGTTGGATCTTTCCTCTTTTCTCATTCGCTCACCACGTTTACAGAGAGTTGAACATTGTACTGTTTGTTAATGAGACGTATACTTCTTCGAGTTTCATGTGCATCTTCATTCCTGGCAGGCCTAGTTCTTTCTAGCAAGGTAGGCGTTGTTGTAGCTGAGCGTTTAGCAGGTTCATGGAGTTCAGAGAATGTCTGGAAGCATGATAGACCGGTACCATTCCATTGATGCATAATTCTACCAATTGTTGTTCAGTCACGTTTGGATCGTGACAATCTAGTGCCCGAATTCTGAATCTCTTGACATAATCATTTGGATGTTCATTATTTCGCTGAAACATCCTTCCCAGGTCGGATAGAGTGATTTGCTCAGACACAAAAATATATTTCTTGTAGAAGGTGTCAACCATCTCGCACCAGTTGGCTATGATGTTCGGTGCAATGTTGTTGTACCAGGTGTATGCTCTCCCAGTAAGTGATTTTGAGAATTCCTCCAGGTGGAGGACATGGTTGTATTCATGCTCTCCTAATGATTCCAAAAAACGAGAGATGTGTTCACGAGCATTACTAGTACCGTCATAAAGGGAGAATTGAGAAGAGGGATATCCTCTTGGAAGAGTAATTCTTTGCACTTCAAGAGGATAAGGAGGCTGATGCTGATGAATGGTGGCTGAACCTTCTTTTCTTCGATTTTGAAGGATTCGTTCTAGGTCTTCTCGTGTGATGAAACAAAATTGTTGATTCCTTTCCGATAGACGTTCAGAAACAACACGAGCTTCTTCATCTATGAAAGAACGCCCTGTTGAAGTTCTTGCACTAAGGGTCATGAAAACATTCCTTGCCTACTACGTATGATGTTGACGTTTCTCTGGTGATAGCCGCTCTGTTAATGTCTTGAGAAAAGTGAGTACCTCCTTATGGGTTGTAGCCACGTACGTATGATATCTAGCAAGAACTTCTTGTCCCTCCATTTAATAAGCAATGGTAAGAGGAAGCTTATTGTCTCGAGTTCTTCCAGCATCCTGTCTTGACGGAGGAATGGTAGTAGCTCTAGTGATGGGAGGTGTCATACCCGAAGAGGCATCAAGAATGACAGTAGCATCTCTGGCTCTTGTGGCAGGAGGTGTCACACCATAGGAGGTGTTACCAGCGCCAATGGTGTTTGTGGTAGAAGATGTAACACCATGGGGTGTGTTGGCAGAGACAGGTGACACATTGGTCTCAGCAGCAGAAAGAGTGACGCGAGGAGTATGGTCAGCGCCAGGAGCATCAGGGTTGGTTAATGATCAAGACCTAAGATCCACCATTTTGAAATTGATAAATTTATTTTGCAACCGAGAGATTAATATCACACTGTGGTCGCCAATTTATAGTAGGGTAAAAACTGATTCTGCTGAAAATGGTACATTGGGTGTGTCGATGAGAGAATTCTAGGTCCTAAACAAATGTACGGCAAATGAGTACTTTACATTCGAGAGATCAATCTGTACAATTCTGGCATAAACCAAGAAATGGCCATTCCAGTCTTGCTTCGGTCACAAAAATGAAGGAGAAGGGTTGATCTTAGGGAGGGAAGCAAAGAAAGTGTTGAGATCAGAGAGACAAGCTCCGTAAGATGTGATTGTTTATAACTTGTATCAGAATGTGGAACTTGCTTGTAAGATGTAAGTTTTGTGTTCTCTGTGTTTTTTCCGGATACTTTTGCTGATTGTTTCTGGTTGATTGAATAAATTGAAAATCTATTTATATCAAGTCATAGTCAAACACCCTGATCTCATAGGAAGTGGAAGTAGTTGAGTAGTAAGGAGGTGGAAATCATGTAAAAATGATGAGAACCATGTCCCTATTATGAAGGGAAGACTGGTCGGTTTTACATCCACTACTCCCCTGTTAGAGCACTGCTCGGTCGAACTCGCAGGCGTTGCTGTCTCAAGCTTGTTTGTCAAGTTTAGTTGCCTAAACTATAAGTCTTGATTTCTAGTCTACTTATAACTAAGTATCGTATTAGGATAGAAAGTGTAGTTGAGCTTTAGACTTCACGGCGTTCATCGATTGAAGACGAAGAACTACTAAGGGGGGCTTGTGGAACTTCATCAACAAAAGGTAGAGTAGAACTCATCTATCACTCAAAAGTATATCGACTATATCTCCTATTTGAGACAAAATTCGTATAGCTATATAGACTTCGATTATACACATTTGATATTTCGAGCGGAGTTTAACTCGCTTACATATTTCTCGAAATATATGTAGGTAAGATTTTGCTTTAACCAAGTTCATCTTATATTCTTGACGAAAGTCAAAAGATGATCATGTGAAAATCGCCTGGTAACATCTTACATGATTTGTGTGAGACAGTCATATGATGTAGACTCGGAATGTTTCGTATTGATCTATCGATCACTTGAAAATTTCTTTGAAGCTAATAGTTTGTGTGAGACAGCTATTGTCGTCTTCCAAAAAAAATTCAATGATTGAAATGGGAGTTTAGAACAATTAACCATGATTGGATATAACACAGTATGCGTACTTGTATGCTAACTATTGCAAGGTATTCCAAGTCCAGGAACCATAGTATGCATACCCGTATGCGTACTGGTTGGTTCAATGAAAGTCCGGGACGGGTATGCATACTGACGTAAGTTCATGTCCGGAAATTCAACTGATTTTGGAAGGTATGCATACCCATTCACATACTAGCGAACCCAAACTAAGTCCGTCCACTTAGGTATGCGTACCCGTTTGCATACTTGAGTAGGTTATGTTCTAAAATCGGTTTGTTCATGAACTAATACATTTATATAATAAGGAATGCAATCTTTTGCAAACCGTGGCTATAATGTTCATGAATTGATTCGAGTGAATCAAAATCGATTTTGCTCCAATTGTGTCTTGTATACTTCTATTAGAATATAAACAATTGAACAACTCTATAACTAGTTTCATTTGAGTCATTTGAACTAGTTGTGTTCAGATGAACAAGGTTGATATGAAAGTGCTCATGTGGCTAACTTCGGTTAACTATTGTTGAGACAACAAGGTGTACACGTTTAGGTACGGTTACCCATATCTAAATGAAGTCACTTTTCATTTATGTGTAACAAGCTAAGTTCGATCTAACGGTTGAAATATATTAGCTTGAGTCTAATCAGGTTTTCATCTAACGGTGAATATTGAATGCTTTGTGACCAAGGTAACATTGCAAACCCTGATTTGAAGACTATATAAGGGAGAATTCTAGCAACTAGGAAACCTAATCCCCACACCTCCTGTGTGATACTAGTTGTGACTAGAGTCGATTCTCCTTTAACCTAGGTTTTTCTAAAACCATTATAGGTTAACGACTTAAAGAATTCTTTGGGATTCTGAAGCCAGACCCAACTATTTTCTCTGTAGTTGCGTGTTCTGATCTTGATGGATTCTATCGTATTGAGTACTATCTTCTTTAAGATTTGCTCGAGATTTAATCTCCGATAGGCAAGATAAAAAGTAGTCACAAACATTTTCGTCTCATCGTTTGTGATTCCACAATATCTTGTTTCGCTACCATACAATTAAGATTATTATGAGGTTTACTAGGCTGTTCTTCGGGAATATAAGTCTGGTGTATCAATTGGTTCCTGTTCACCTTGATTTATCAAAAGACGGAACAAAACTCATAGGTATTTCTGTGGGAGACAGATTTATCTATTAAATAGAATTTTATGTGTGAGACAGATTTGTTTATCAAGTCTTTGACTTTGGGTCGTAGCAACTCTTAGTTGTGGGTGAGATCAGCTAAGGGAATCAAGTGCGTAGAGTCCTGCTGGGATTCAGAGGCGTAAGGAACGCGACTGTACCTTGATCAGTATGAGATTGGTTAGGGTTCAACTACATTCCAGTCCGAAGTTAACTTGGAGTAGGCTAGTGTCTGTAGCGGCTTAATACAGTGTGGTGTTCAAATCTGGACTTGGTCCCCGGGTTTTTCTGCATTTGCGGTTTCCTCGTTAACAAATTTTTTGTTGTCTGTATTATTTATTTTCCGCATTATATTTTTTATATAATTGAAATATCACAGGTTGTGCGTAGTTCAATCAATTAGATTATCCAACCTTTGGTTGTTGATATAAATTGACTGACACTTGAACATTGGTATTTGGTACTGTTCAAGTTGTTTCACATAATAATCAGGCTCGCGGATTTCTATCTGTTTGATTTGCTGATTACATTGTGAAATAAAGATACAACTCTTGGATATATTTCCATTGATTGAGTCTGACTGTCTAGTTGATTCTCTTGAAATTATATTGGAGTTTGTCCATATAGACTGCCTAAATGAAATATTGGGTGAGGTTGTTAGACCCCCACTTTTTCGTCCTCTACTTTTGTCAATTGTCCGCCATTCCTGACACCGCTTTCTCATAATGGGCGTTTTGCACGCCGCATGTTGTAAACCGCCAGACCAATACCCTGATGAACATCCCCCAGTTTTGTGACATGTTTGATGTCTCGAGTATTTTTGTAGAAAATATGGAGCAAGTAACATGAAGAATGGAATAAGTCTTGTATGGTAGTTGCTGAGTGGGTCTTGTTTGCAACACCTAAATATTTCGACCAATCACGCGCAAGCTAGGAAGCAGGTGGTCATAAGTTGCAAGTCAAGTCGTATGAATGAGACTTGTCGTGAGTTAATACTCATAAATAGCATATGGTGCTTTTAGGTTAAATAATTAAATAGTTAAGTAATTATCAAATTATTTATGAAATCGATATCGTTTGTAATCGATGCATGTAAAGCATCGTTTTTATGCAAGCAGCTCAAACATAATCGATGATTGTAAAGCACCGTTGTATAGAGCCTGCTCGTGTTAGTCGCGGATTTCACGGTGTTGAAAGGAGCATGACCGGCTGTCTTTGAGCAACTGTTGGGGCTATACAGACAAGTTAGGGAATGAGGTGATTGGTCCTTATAGGAGAGGGATAACCAGTAGCCATCATGGCATCTCATTGGTTGACCCAAATTAAATCTAAGTCGGTCAAATCAGCTAGCCAAGTTGGATGGTTGAGATGATTTGCGGCAGTTTTTGGTTATCATTTAACCTAATTAAGACCTTATGAGCAGCGTGACTAGGCTACTTTGGGAAATGATTCAGAGCAAAGTAGGTAGGCTAGGAGCGACCTGATTGGCTGAAATGGTAGGGGACCCGCATGTGGGCATCATGGAACTTGCTCGGTCACGCCTGGAGGGGGCCAAGCTTGTTAAATCGACCGTCCAAGTCGTGTGCTCGTGATCATTCCGCGACCGTCTTGGATGGTCTAGATTTAATTCCTTATATAAACAAGCGGCTCGACTAGCCTACTTTGACCAATGGTTTGGAGCAGAGCAGGTAGGCTAGGAGCAGTGATTGGTCGAAGCAATAAGAGGGTGGTCGGTCATCATAACAACACCCTATTTTTCGAGCCCGTAAGGGTTTAGATTAGTTAACGGAGCCGGCCAAGTTGTGTGGTCGTGATCAATTTGCGACTAACTTGGGCGGACAAGATCTATTTTCTTAAGAAATTCAACGCGTCGACCAACCTGCTTCCATCTTTAATTAAAAGTGGAGCTTGTTGCTTTGAAGTAAGGTGATTGGTCGATAGGAAAGAGAGGCCCGTGGACGTCAATATGGAGCAAAGCCGGCAGCGGTTATGGGAGGCGCAAGCTAGGGAAATTCGGCCAGCCAAGTGGCGTTATCGTGTCCCTTTTGCTACTTTCCCAATTAGTCACGGTTTCCCTTTTTACATATTTCATAACTTTTGGTTGGACTTTACTCCTACTAGCTCTATTCCTAGATTAGTTAGGTTTGGTCTTGACCAATAGGGATCAAGATATCGCGCTTGCTAAGTTTTTAGGGCAAAAAATCTAATTTTTGTAAATCAACATAAAATTAGGCTAAAAATTGAATTTTGTGAATTGACACAAAATTAATCCATTTTGGTGAATTTTGCACGTTAATGCAAAATTGTTAATTTTGACTCTCGGGAGCAGCGCAGCTTGTGCGCTTCTGATTAGGTACCTTCATGCACATCTTAATTCTGACACTTTGGGAGATTGATGCTACTCAGCTAAGAGTGAACATTAAACGTCATATCATGTCAGTATTAAGAGTTCAGCTATGAACATAGCATAAAACAGATACTTAGCAGGCTCTGCATTAGTGAATAATGCAACTAGGAGCTCTATAAATTTACAGAATACTTTGGATTTTTGCAACATGCACCAACATTATTCTAAACAAATTTCATATATAGAGATACTGAATTACTCAATCCATATGTAAGTAAAGAGGCATAGGCACTCATCATCTTTAAATGGATCCACTTCTTTACAGAATGAAGGCACATATATATAGGGTTTTACGATTTTAGCCTTGAACTTAATACCACCATCAATAACCATTTAAACATAACCAAGTTCCGGAGTTCACAGAATTTTTGTGGTACGTGTACCGGTATGGATACCAAACCGGTTACGTAACCAACAATTCTTTTCTATTACACGCATTGGTTTGCGTAACAATCCGGATTCACGAGTTCACAGACTTTTAAAGGTGTGCATACTGCGTACCAAAAATCTATTTGTCATATAGCTACTCTGCTACGTGTACTGAGTACATGTATTACGACTTCAGACTTATAACAGTTTTCCCAGTTTTAAGACTGATATATACACTGTCTTGTATCCGAATTTATAGTAGTTCTATATTTTTCTCTAAATCGATTCAAAACATTCCCGAATAACATCAATGACACATATCACTGTTCCAAGCTATTTTTGAATGATAATCTTGAATCATGATTTTGATTGCGAACAATAAATTGTTCTTAACCGAAATTCATCAAGTATGAAATATTCATTAAGCTTATTCATATTTCTAATTACAAGAAGAATCTTGACTCGAAATTCTTGATATGCTTACTATAGTCAAATTAGTTACGCGACAACGTCTCAAAGATAGAAAGGTGAATATATATAACTTGAGAAATAGGTGGTTAATTCAGTCTTCACTTACGTTTTGTTGAAGAAGTTCTCCAAAAGCTTCGGTTGATCTTCGCCTTCAAACGATAGAATGCAATGACGCCTGTCGTGATGTCCGTTTCTCAACTACATCTTCTATCCTAATCCGAGACTTAACTAATTGTAGACTAGAAATCAAGATATAGTTTTGACAACTAAATTTGACAACAAGCTTGAGATAAAAATACTTGTGAGTTCGATCGAGCAATGTTCTAACAACAACCACTAAAACGATATATATGCCTAAAAGAATAACATCACAAAAAAAAAAGACGCATAATAAATTATGCAATCATTTTCTCGACTACATAACAAGTTATGCATCCATTATTTTGGTTAATTGCAGTGCTTACAAAAAAAGTTAATGCATAATGCTTTATGCATCCATTTTTCACGAATGCATAACATGTTATGCATATATTATTATAGGTGCATGACAAGTTATGCAGCCTTTTTTTTGTTGTTGTTGGTTTCAATACTAACAAAAAAGTTACTGCATAACGTGTTATGCAACCATTTTGTGGACTGCATAACAAGTTATGCAACAATTTTTGTAGATGCATAACATGTTATGCAACCATTTCATAGCTGCATAACAAATTATTCAACCATTATGAGCCTTTCGAGCACCCTTGTTGTTCATATCTATTTGAGCCTTTTTACGCCTCATTTTGTTCTCTAACCATACACTTCTCAATGTTGTTGTGGGGGATATCCAAACTAACCGCACCACTTGTTGGGAAAATCCAACAAGAACTAACCCACAAGAAACTAGATCTTTGGATCGACGTAGAATGAAAGATAAACGATGCAAACACACATTAGAAGCAATAAGTAAAGCACACAAGACTTAACATGGTTCGGCAGTATGCCTACATCCACCAAAACGGCTATGACTTCTTCATTATTATGGAACCACTAAATGGAGAATTAACACTTAACGACTGACGAATAGATAAATAACTATGATCCAACATTGTGTTGATCATAAACCCTAAAATAATTCTCATGAACAAAACGCTCCAATATTTCCGAATAATGTCTAACTAAACAAGATAATACTTATCTCACATAACAGAGATGATCTCCTTCTAAACGATGTCACTTCCAACATCAACGATGTCTTTTTCACCATCAACGAACAAGGCGATCTTCTCTTCACTAAACGATGTCTTCCACATCTCCCCAAAACAATAACGATGTACTCTTTTAACACAAACGGTATATCTTACAACACCCGAGAATGGTCCATCTCTTTTCCTAAAACTCCACCCCAAGAGGTGGGATGGAATCCCTAGAAACCTTAGAGAACTACACTGTGTATTCTCTAATTCTCTACTGATTTTCCATTGAGAATTCCATGTCTAAACACATAGCCTAGACCTCATTACATAGGAGTCACAAACTTGATTCTCAAGTATTAGTCTCCTTGGAAAAGGAAACTCTAACTAACTAGGAAACCTATTGTTATTTAGGTAACCTATCTAAATATGGAAATCAACCTAAACTAGGAAACCTTGTGTTTCTCTACACTAAGGATTTCTAGTATGTTTCGGAATTTTCCGGAACCTTCCAAAACACCGACAATTATCTAACAATCTCCACCTTGTCGATGTTTCAACAAATATCCACCTCGGTAAAGATTCCACTAATCTAAGCTGACCTTCAAACCATGACAATCGCCTTAGCATTCAAAAGGATCTCAACGACGAGAAAACTGGATCAAGTACCAACTTAACCCCCAAATGACCGAAGTCAACAAATATCGTCCAAAATTCTGCACAAGTATCTTCTTAGCAGAACAAAACTCCATCATCTCGAAACTCGAAACTCAATTGCTTCTTAAAGCAATAAAACTTAACTTGCTCTTTACCATGAGTATATCCCCGAAAATGAATAACGAGACAATAAGTTACCAAACATGTCAAGCTTCACAAAATCATTACATTAGTGAACAAACAAAACAGAGGCTCATAAAGCTGACATACCAAACTTCCAAACTAAACCAACAACCTCAAACCAAACGGGCTGTGACAAATTAATGTCCTCCACCAAATCTCCAGGCAAGAATGCAGTTTCGACTTCGTCGACTAAGTCAAACCGCCACACTAAAACTAACATGAATCGGATAGAAATGTGATTAACCACAGAGGAAAAACTTCATAACAATCACACTCTGTCTTTTACATATCCTTTAGTCAAACTTACCCCAAAAATGTGTACCAGTACGTAATTGTTCCAAACAAGATCTGGTAATCATCCTTCAAAAAATGTAAAGACCCAAACACACCCAACCGTCTTCTTAACCTTAGGAAACTCCACCAACTCCCAAGAAAATATCCAAAACGCTTTTGTGCTCACTCATTGTCTTCTTACTCTTAATCAACCATAATAAGTTCTTAAGTAACTATCCAAGACAATAGTGCTAACTTCTCATGCTAAGCTGAGAACTAAAGGATGATAAAACTAAATTGTTGCTGAATAGAATTCTCAAAAGAAATCCCTGATCTCATCTTCTACCGCCTCTGTACTATTGAAACCAAAATCTCAATATTTTTAGTAGATGAGCAAAGGAACACACTGCTCCACCCAAATCAAAACCTCTCAAAATACCATCACTGCTATAATATAGCTCTCTTCACCGAGAATTCCAAACTGATCAAAAAATTACAAACATAATTTCTGGAATACTAAAGAAAGAACACCTTTTTCAACACTAACACCAAAACTATTTCCTCTTGCGAGAAATAAACTTGGCAACCAAAACTTGATTACTATCCATGATTACTTAACCAAATAACAGTAGATGATAAAAGGTTCACGAGATAGCACACCAAAATATTAGCCCCAAACTTGTCCAAGAAACCTGAACAATATGCACAATGTTTTCTCCAAGTAGTATGCGATAAAATCGCTTTATACACCAAACAGTAGAATTGTACCTAAACTTATAAAGTGCCCAAACGATACCTTGTTCCTCTCAAATGGGTCTTCGCCTCCAAATTGGAACGTATCAACACTAAAAGACCAACCTCTTTTTTAAAACGGTCTTGCACTTCAAACCACTTCGATGATCCCTGATACACTGCCAAAATCCTTCGCCAAAATATCATCGAAAAAAAGGTCACAATCTACTTAGCATCTCTCTCAAAAACAGTAAGAAAGATGCCCTAAACACCCAAATGGATTTCACTAAACGTATCATGTACACAAAACATAATGATACCCAAACCTGCAGCCACGTCACTCTCTAAAGGTACATGCCTCTCGAAGCTACAACTTTCACAGAAACACAACTAAATAACCATTTTTTCAATCATATGCCTACGGTGCATATTCCTTAACTTGTGTTACCAAAATTGTTTCTCATTAAATAATAAGAAACCATATCTCCACCACAACTGAAATCCTTGTATACGAAGTCCAAAACATACTACGTCTCATCAAACGATCATCACACTTCAACTTACTTGTAACCAACGCGCAACAAGTACTCCAAACGAAATTAAACTCTTCGAAACTGAAACATGTTGATCCTTGATAAGGGTCAACAATTCCCAAAACGAAATCTTCAAAAAGATCTCACCAAATCTTCACTGCCCTATGCAATTTAAGCCACAAAAAACTTTGAGTACTTATTCTTAACATCCTTCGATTTCTTAGGTCAAAGATTAACAATAACATGATCCAACTGATGACAACCGATATGAAACTTGCACCCTTTGTACCGAAACAATAACCAGAATTTTACACACTAAAATTATCGCTTTTACTTCCACCAACATACAAACCTAATCTTGTAACTCAACCACAATGCTCTTTCTTTCTCAAAATGTGATTTGCGAAGCAAATACACCCAAACGAAAACAACTTGGTCTTCCGAAATAGTCCACAAGAGCCTTGATAAGCACGAAAGTGCCACATTTTATACCCATATTTATATTCGTTAGGACTCATATTTTGTCTAATAATAATATTTTAGTGCTTTTGTAGAAAGTACGAGCGAATCCGATCATCCGGATGATAAATAGCTAAACAAAGCTATAACTACCAAAGAAACTACTCACGGGTCACGGCATCTTACAGAGACATTGATCAAATGTTGGTGCCATGTTAGTTTTCATCCGTGGCACCAAAATTAGCCATTTCACGTCCTTGGATAATCGTCCATATAATGATGAGACGTGGATCATTCTCAACCACATAACTTTGTGGTATATTCATCGTTCACCTGAACGAAATGAAGTTTCGTCTCCCATGTCAAGCTGGTGATATTCTGAACAAAAGAAAAGGGGAACTGAAGTCTCCTGTGGCGTTGATGGAGGAAAGAAAGAAGCTGTTGCTATCAATTGGGGTTCTTGCTGTGATCTGAAGATGGGTTTGTATGGGTCCTTGGATAATCGATTTGCAATCGGTGGTGAAGATGAATTTGGCCTGAAATGATTTTGATGGGATCGTGGTTAATGGGTATTGTGTGGCGACTGATACAGTTCTTGAGATGTAGATGATGGATGAGTTTTTAGGTTGAACTGCAGGTCAAGAAAACTCTAAGAGGAGCTTCGTATAACCAGTTGTAAGACAACCTTTGTCCGCACAGAAACTGCACTTCAGTTGGTCGATACATTGCCTAAAAGAAGAAGTATTATGGGTCAGATCGATTGCATATGGTGGTTGTTGGATTTACGGGCAGAGGTGATGTTGCTGGCCGCGATTCAGATGGGTTAAGTCGAACTTAGGAAGGTGCTTCGGTTTGAGTTTGTATGATGCCTGAATTCTCATTTAATCTTTTGGTTCGAAGTCGAGATGGGTGATTGGGTACCTACAATGGGTTATGCTGGTTGAGATGGATGCAGTTGGTGATGGTTGATATAACTGAAGCAGTGGAAGAATTGTCTCAACATACCAGCAAATGAAGAAACTAAAATATCAAGAAGATTGGGTTTTAGCTTCCATGGACGTGAACTAGGAGGCTTAGCTGAAGTACAGGAAAAATGAAGTTTCGAAGGAGTAATGATGTGTGTGTTTCTCGAGATGGTGCTGCTGATATTTGTACTGGCAAGGAACATGATACCGATGGAGCTCAGTTATGAGATAGACTTGTTTGTTGGCAGTGGAGATGGCTGGTTTGTACTTGAACTGCCAGGTACTCAATTATAAGAAGATGGAATCGATGAGTAGGGTTCTATCCTATCTGTCTTGGCTGCAAAAGATGGGGCTGAGACCGAGCAAGTCAACTGAGCTATCCAATTGCCGGTGAACGATGGAGAAAGGAAGGAAGTAGAAGACCTGGGAAAGGATTGGCAGCAACAAGACATGGGGTCGTGGCTTAATGGGAGTTGGATATTGGCTCGAGTCTGGAAGATGCAGATGAAGTTCGAATACTTCTTTTGGATCAAGGCATCAGTTCGTGAAGCAACATTAGTGGTTATGTTCCTTAGACTTAAAAGAAGGTGGGTCTGGAGATCGGTTTGCTGCTATTTATGAAAACAACAGACGGAGAGAATTGGCAGGTACGATTGCAGGTAGCATTTATGTTCAGGGAATAGATGTTGTTGTAGCTGGAAGGGAGGGGAATGAAGTGCAGCAGCTAAGTTAGCCTGGCGGAGGATAGCCAGTGCGAAGATGAAGAGAAGAAGTTTAGGCCGTGACCTGATTTGAGAAGTAAGTTGGTTGTTTGATCGAATGGAGATGGCTGCAGTCAGTGAAGTGGAGATATGTGTTGAGCTATTGCAATATGTGGTCAGCAGTGGAGCGAATTGGAGATTGGCTAGATGCGAATTGGAGATTGACTGCCGCAATGGAGCGAAATGGGGATGTGATGTAGTCAATTAATGTTGCAGTAGCGAAGGTGGTGATTAGAGACACAAAAGAAGAAGCTGGTGCTGGTGATCGACTGCACGGTATTGGACTGTATACGAGAAGGTTAAGCTGGGAATTAAATGGCAAAAAGCTGAGAAGATCAAAACTGGTGGTGTGGCCGGAGCATAGAAAGGAATTGGATTTGGGCCATTGGTTGACCTATGCAGTCGCTGGTTGGGCCGGGCCTTAGGAATTGGATGTTCGGTGTCTTTCAAAACCCTTGCAACACAAACTGATATCAACAGAGAAGAACACAAAAACATGGTTTTTTTCTGGAAACGACGACTGAGAGCTGCGGCTGCAGAGCCGTCTACAAGAGGAAACAAAGACTAGGGTTTGCGTTTTGTGTTCTCCATTTTCATTTTGATTAGCTATTGATTCTAGATTTGTTTATGGTTTTTGGGAAAGCCATGTCGAGCTAATCCATGTTAGGGTGAAAGGATGGAGTTGTAGGTTGATTTATTTTGTGTTCTAAACAATGGGTTTCTATAATTTGAGCTTAATGTTAATTGTTTTGGCTCTCTCTTAATGTTTGATCTTCTAGCTATATTTTTCATGTTCTATGCCATGTATAGTCCATAGTTAGATTAGTATAAGAACTCATTGAACCTTTGCAATAATTGAATTATGAATTTCATTTGACTATTTATGCCATGTATATCTAGTGCTTAAGAATTCTACTTTAAGGTGAGAACAAACTACCGTTTTGATAATTCTATTTGACGATTCTTAATGAAATACCTTCCATGTACTAGTAGCTAGGTTCGCTATTTTACATGAGTAAATTCGAGACCTTTGTGATTGAATACAATTAACGTGCCTACAACGAAGTCCCGGATCCCTAACACCCTCACATCTTTGGTTACGTTTTTATTAATTTGCCTTCTTAGTTCCATAAATTTCTGAAATATTGAATCTGATTATTTGATTTTTGGTATTAGTTAGTTGTAGTATTTTCACACTCCTCGTGGGAACGACCTGTATTTGCCATTGTTCTACTAGTTAGACACTGTGCACTTGCAGTATATTATTGTAGGTTTCCGAACCTACCAAGTTTTTGGCGCCGCTGCCGGGGAGTGGTAGCAAAATACTCACTAGTTGATATCATTGTATATAGTTTATTTTTATTTTATTTTTAGTTTTTGTACATAATTTATTTTTATTTCCTTTTTACGCAGTTTGTTTGATTTTTTTTTAGGGACTTTAGTCTGAAGTGCTGCTGGCGAAAAGAAAGTATGAACTCGCAAAGCTTTTGCAAGAGCCATTTGGAAGATCCGTTAGAGGTATGCTTAGCTCATTTTGGGTATGATTTTGATGATGATAGTGTTATTTGTGAAGTCAATGCCTTGTTAGACTCCTTACCGCTGCTAGACACTAATAAATGGAAGCCCAAACTAGAACCTCTAGTTTTGTCAGAGTCTCGACTAGTTCCATTAGACGAGAAAGCTCTGACCTTGACCCTTAAGCCATTAAGTTCTTAATTTTTTCGTCTTGATGATATTGATAATGAAACCATTTTAGATGATAATGGGTCTATGAGTCGTGATAATATTGCTCCATTGAGCTCTTGTTCCGTGGAAGAATTTGAACCAATATCTGTCGCGGAAATTATTTCAGCTGATTTAGAACCTGATTTAGAGAGTGCTTCGCGAATAGAAATTGTCAAACAATTTGAAATTGTTACTTGTGGGAGTGATTTAATTATCTCTTATATTTTTCCATTGGGAATGGATTTACACATCTTTTTGGAGGTTTATAGAATTTGCAGGTGCATATTTTCAGCTGACCGGATTAGTTGGATTGATCCCGAACTTTTCAGACTCTATATATATGATTGGCAGCTTACTTTGAGGTACTAACCTCACCTCGTTTGAGAACGTGCTACTGGTAAAAAGGGAGACAAATACCTTTCGCTTCATGGGAGTCAACCCATCAGATTTGTTCCCTTCACTCTACTTCTATTTTTATTTGTTTAGTTTTTTGATATTTTTTTTAGAACTTCCCACCTTAATTCTACGTTGTTTGACTCAATTACATTGAGGACAATGTAATGTTTAAGTGTGGGGGAGTGACATTTTCGTTAGGATACCTAAAAAAAAAATTGAAAAAATAATAATAAAAAAAAAGCGTATTATGACCAGCTGTTGAGCGGGTCTTAAAAAAAATTGCATTTATGACCAGCTGTTGAGCGGATCTTTAAAAAAAAATCATAATATATACTATGACACGCTGTTTAGCGGGTCTTTCTGTCTAGCTGTTTAGCAGACAAATACCACTTAGTGGTTTCGTCTCGCTGTTTAGCAGACATTTCTCTATCTTGCTGTTTAGCAGATCCGTCTCGCTGTTTAGCAGACATTTCTCGGTCTTGCTGTTTAGCAGATATGTCTCGCTGTGTAGCAGACAACACTCTCTCTATCCAGCTGTGGAGCGGATATATTTTCTGTTTTGCTCGAGGACTAGCAAAATATAAAGCCTCATCCGAAACGAGTAAAAAAGAAAACAATCAACTAACCAAAATATGGTTACACAAATACTTGGAGCTATGCAGAATGCATAGGGTTATATGCTTCAAGAAGTATAACATCAAATCCTTCGATGTAGAGAAGTACCAAAAAAACGAATGTGGAATATCAAAGTATCCCATTCTTCCGAAACACTTTAACTTGCTTCATACCCATAATTGATAACATCAAACCCTTCAAACTTGAATGGTTGATAACGTCAATATATGCATCTTCGAATATTTGATAACTTCAAATCCTTCATACTTGAATACTTGAAAACATCAAATCCTTTGAAACCAAGAAATTCGGATATCCGCAGAAAACTAAAACATCCCCACTTCTAACTTCGATCCTCTCCACGCTCACCGCACCACTTGTTGTGGGAGATATCCAAACTAACCACACCATTTGTTGGGAAAATCCAACAAGAACTAACCCACAAGAAACTAGATCTTTGGATCGACGTAGAATGAAAGATAAATGATGCAAACACACTTTAGAAGCAATAAGTAAAGCACACAAGACTTAACGTGGTTCAGCAGTATGCCTACATCCACCAAAACGGCTACGACTTCTTTATTATTATGGAACCACTAAATAGAGAATTACACACTTAACGACTGATGAATCAATCAATAACTATGATCCAACATTGTGTTGATCATAAACCCTAAAATAATTCTCATGAACAAAACGCTCAAATATTGTCGAATAATGTCTAACCAAACAGGATAATACTTATCTCACATAACCGAGATGATCTCCTTCTAAACGATGTCACTTCCAACACCAACGATGTCTTTTTCACCATCAACGAACAAGGCGATCTTCCCTTCACTAAATGATGTCTTCCACATCTCCCCATAACCATAACGATGTACTCTTTCAACACCAACGGTGTATCTTACAACACCCGAGAATGGTCCCTCTCTTTTCCTAAAACTCCACCCCAAGAGGTGGGATGGAATCCCTAGAAACCTTAGAGAACTACATTGTGTATTCTATAATTCTCTACTGATTTTCCATTGAAAATTCCATGTCTAAACACATAGTCTAAACCGCCTTATATAGGAGTCACAAACTTGATTCCCAAGTATTAGTCTCCTTGGAAAAGGAAACTCTAACCAACTAGGAAACCTATTATTATCTAGGTATCCTATTTAAATATGGAAATCAACCTAAACTAGGAAACCTGGTGTTTCTCCACACTAAGGATTTCTAATATGGAAATCAATATGTTTCGGTTTCTTATGTAAAGCAAGGGGGGATTTTACTTATTTTTAATAAACTAAGTTATACTTAAATAAAAGAAAACAAAGAAATAAACAAACACGCAAATCAAGGTTGTGAGAATATTGGTCAAAGATTTCATCTTCAATTGTAAGAAGTATTGAATGTATGATTAGAATTCATATTTAATCTCGATATCATCAAAAGCCCTAAAATACCTTATTGCAAGAATACTCCGTAAATTTCCTAAGTCACCACACTTCCATGTAAAACGATGCAAGTATGAATACTACCTAGAGAATAACTCAACGCCTTGCACTAATTGATCGAATTTTAGATAGTGGTAAGAAATGAGGTTGTCGTTCACTCGGATTTGTAGAGATTAAAGTTTTTTAAAAATACTAAATAAATATTTACAAAGACTATTAACAATGGGCGAGAGGTACTGGGACTAAGGATTTAGCCAATCTTCATAACATAAGGTTCACTTATTTATTCTCAACAATTTTAGCTCAAGAAATATAAACATGGACTATATTTTTTGCCAAGGTAGATTCTCAAAACATTGATTGTAAATGTTAAGCATGGGACATCAAATCACCTAAGCTAAGCATGACCCATCTAATAAAATGACAACCAATTTAATCAAATCATATTTCAATTAATTTTAGTGCAAAAGTCATAAAAAAGAATAAAATAAATTTACCCATGTATGAAGTTCGACCTCCTCCGTCGTCCCAGTGTTGGGGTTTAACTCATCATGTCGAAAACACACTCAAAATATGTATTCATGGCTCAAAAAGTGTTTACAAGAAGAGAAAATAATGAAACAGGAAATCTGCAACAGCACAGGTGCGTTACAGACCGACTGTTTCAACTCTCAACTGTTATGATGAAGATAATCGTTACAAATCTGAAGATAAATGTTGCAGAAGAGGATGAAGAAACTGTTACAATGAAGATAAATGTTGCAAACCAGTTGAAGAAACTGTTACAACCAGTTGAAGAAACCGTCGTTGTTTCCCTGTTCTTCACGAGCAGCAGCAGCAACAACAACAGAGTTCTGAAAATTCTTGATTCACGCCTTCTGAGCTCTCCTCTCGACCCCAAACTCTCGACACCCCTTCTATATGACCTGGGTAATCTATTTATACCCGAAAGATGCATCGAATCTCCTCCATAACTTCAAAAAATCTTCTCTTTATTATTTTTATTCTCACAACAATAATTTCCATTTTTGATCTTCCACGCGCATGCAGCTGTATTTCTTTCCTTCTATACCTTCTTTACGCTCCATAATATCGATTAAGTCTTCCAAACACGTGCAGTACACGTTTAAATTCCTCACAACTCGTGCAAGCTTATGTTTTTCCTCTAACTCCCTATTTGGATTAAACCAAGTTATCCAGCCAAATTTGATCGATAAAATCACCCATATTAGATTTCTATAGTCATATCACGTCTACCCACTAAGTTTAAGGGATTGAATCTCACTAAATCACGTCCAAACATCCGATTGAAATTCTGCCAGTGAAAGGGAATATTTTCCCGCCAAAAATATATATTTTTGAATTTGAGAAGAACATGTCCTCCCCCTAATCCTGCACGGGTGTCCCTTTAGCACTTGTCTTATGGAGTGCAAATAGTAATTTTTGGGCGTAGATAGTAATTTTTTTGGGGTTCCTCCGACACATTTTTGGGGTGCTTCCGGTGCATTTCTAGGGTGCCTTTAGTACTCTATCCTGGGGTATAAAACACCACTTTTCGAGCCAATTTTTCCGCAAGAGCTTATTCCCTAGAAAAGACTTAAAACAACTCTATTAGAAATAAAATGAGTCATAGATAATGTAGTTATGGGTGAAAATGCGTCACACTTACGTGCTTATCACTAATCAAGTTCAATTCCCAAAGAGCATTAAGATTTGTGAAATAGGCTAATCAATGCAATTGAAATACATTGCGCAAATAATTCGAACAAAGGTCAATTTCTACATATGATTACAAGAGTGTATCACTGCAAACCGTAATCATATCATGCTACTTGTATTCAAGGTTATCGCTCGATGATGAACCCTAAATTAGCTATAGATATGGATATAAGTTCAATCAATTCTAGACTTAACTAAACAAACATTCAGTCAAATTGCAATACGTCAATCATGCAATTATTATACGCAGTAGAAATCAAACAATAATATTGAGAGAAAAACTAATTCATAAAATCAATAACTTGGTTGCAAAATCCAACTACATCTTAAACCAATAATAAAAACTTAGTTACTTGTGTTTTTGGAAATCATCATAGAAAGCAAAGAAGAAAACTATCATGTGAAACCCTAGATACCAAGTAGGAGTCTCCCTCATGGAGATATATCCAGGTTTAGAGAAAGACTTTTCTATTTAAATGCTTCTCCAATTCCAAAAGGATACTCTTTCCAAAAGTAGGTCAAGTCTTCTCAAAACCCGTCTCCAATTGATCCACCAAACCCATGTGTTAAAACATCTCTTCTGGAAATTATGGGTCCAAAACTGGGTCGCCGAACTGCTTACGTCATTACCGGAATCCGGTCACTGTCGTTGGAATCCAGCACCGGGAAACTGTCTCTGGTCGCCTTTGTCATCAGAAACTATCACCAGGTAATTCTACACTTCCAGTAGCTCAACTCTGCTTCTCTACAGTCCACACATTCATAAAACAACCACTTAAGCCAATTCCTTGTTCTTGCGAAAACGTGCCCAAAAGCGTGACTTGTAGCTCATATATCCCGCAGTCGACTCTTGCATCCAAAACACTCTACCTTTATGATTGACTGAAACATTACGATCCCCACTTTCGGTTCCAAAATCCGGCAACCGGAACTAGTACCATCGGCTCGCCATTCTCGCTCACTTTTCACACTGTTTCTGCAGCTTCATATACAACCACTGACCATTATGCATACCCACAGTTCTTAAACTCAAACCTATGCACCTACAACAACTTTACTCATTCACCGTGACATCAATTCACTTCATCCTGCCAATCCAGTTCAAGTACCACCAGTTCCCATATCCGCTCACACATCCATTTAAACTGCTTCAATTGCTTACAGCTCCAGTTAACTCCTTGTAGCTGCAAAACCCAGTTCAGTCTATTCTTTACATTGCAGCAACACAAACTCTCCTCTCTGTAGCTTCGGATTCACCTGTAACCTAAGCATTCATCTAAAGCAGCTTCATTACCACCAGCCAATAGCTGAACACAGCACCACAGACCAACCTGTACCCATTCAACCACTTATCCAGATACCAACAGCACCAATTCATCCATCCTCTCCATTTTGCATGGAAGCAACATATTCTCTTCATGTCTCGATTGTAATTGAATATGAACAATACCCAACCTTTCTGATTCTGTCTTCTAATCCATTACTCAACCGGTAGCAAAAAACACCCATTTTCTTCTTGCTTTTCACCTTCAGAACTCCATCAGCTCTCAACTTCAATATCCCACAGAAGCAACATCGTATAATCAGCATCTCAGCCAACAACACAATCACCACCTGCACTTCATTTGCACTGCCTTGAGCCAAGTTATGGTCCCTGATACCAACTACCACTTTTCTCCATTTCATTCTGTCAATTCCCATAACCTGCAGTCATTCATTTCCCTGCAACACAACAACATCATCTCTTCACAGCATAAGCAAACCCCTGATTTCTCTATAAAGCCAACACTTCCTGAAACATCTCACAGATTCAAACCAAAACCCATTCGAACTCAGACTATCTCTAGCAGCAACACCACCACAGCTCAATTCTGCACAACTACCATCACCATCTGAGACTACACAGCTTCTGTTAGAACATTGCTCGGTTGAACTCGCATGCGTTGCTATCTCAAGCATGTTTGTCAATGTTAGTGATCAAAACTATAAGTCTTGATTTCTAGCCTATTTATAGATGTGTCGGACTAGGACATAGATAGTGTAGTTGAGCTTAAATCTTTCAGCGTTCATCACTTGAAGACGAAGAACTACTAAGGGGAGATTGTGGAACTTCATCGAAAAAAGGTATGTGGAGACTTAAACTCATATATCACTTGGAAAGTCTATTTCTACTCTATCTCCTATATTGAGACATAAGTCGTGTTACGATATAGTTTTCTACTATACACATTTGAGATTTCGAGCTAAGTATATCTTGCTTACATATTTCTAGAAATATGTGTTGGCAAGCTTTCTCTTTAGCCATGTTCATCTTTACTCGTTACGAAAGTCATGTTGAAAATTCAATAACTTGAAAATTGCTTTGATGCTAATAGTGTGTGAAAATGGCTATTGTCATTATAGAAGAATGTTTCAATGATTGGAATGTAGAGTTGATGATGTAACCATATTTGGATATAAGCATATATAGTGTGTTCGCACATTATGTATAAATCCATAAACCGGGAGCCAATTGTATGCATATGTGTGTATACGAAATTGGTGAAGGAGACAAGATAAGTATGCGTACCCGTACGCATACTAGCGGAAGTTTTCGAACCGAAAATATCTGTTGGGTTTGGGAATTACAAACTCCTAAACTAGTCACCTTTCGTATGCGTACCCGTACGCATACTGGCGGAAGTTTTCGAACCGAGAATTTCTGCTGAGTTTGGAAACTTAACAAACTCAAAATCCGGTTGCTTAAGTACGCATACTTAAGCTGGTTATTTTATCAAATCGGCATGTTCATGAACTTAAACATTTAAATCTTAAGGAATGCAATCTTTGCAAACCGTGGCTATAATGTTCATGATTGATTCGAGTGAATCAAGCCGATTTTTGCTTCAATTGTGTTCTTGTATAATTCATGAGAATATAGCAATTGAAAAACTCATTAAATAGTTTCATTTGAGTCATTTGAACTAGTTATGGTTAAGATGAATAAGGTTGATATGAGAGTAATCATATGGATAAACTCGGTTAACTATTTGAGAACCAACATGGTGTACACGTTTAGGTACGGCTACATAAACCTAAATGAGGATACATTTCATTTGTGTGTAACAAACTAAGTTAGATCTAACGGTTGAAAGATATTATCTTGGTTGAATCAGGTTTTTCATCTAACGGTGATTATTGAATGCTTTGTTACCAAGGTAACTTGGATTGCAAACCCTGATTTGAAAACTATAGAAGGGAGAACTCTAGCAACTGGGAAACCTAATCCCTAAACCTCCTGTGTGTTACTAGTTGCATAACTAGAGTCGATTCTCCTTTAACCTTAGGTTTTTTCTCGAGACCCTGTAGGTTAACGACTTAAAGACTTCATTGGGATTGTGAAGCCAGGCCCAACTATTATCTTGTAGTTACGTGATCTGATCTTGCTGTTTCTATCGTGTTGAGTATAATTGAAATAATTGACTCGAGATTTTATATCTCCGATATGCAAGATAGAAAAGTAATCACAAACAACTTCGTCTCATCGTTTGTGATTCCACAATAACTTGTTTCGCTAGTCGATTAAGTTTATTGTAAGGTGAATGATAATTCGAGGCTGTTCTTCGGGAATATAAGTCCGGGTTATCGATTGGTTCCTGTTCACCTTGATTTCATCAAAAGACGGAACAAAACTTGTAGGTTTATCTGTGGGAGACATATTTATCTATTCCTATAGACTTTTATGTGTGAGACAGATTTGTTTATCAAGTCTTCGACTTTGGGTCGTAGCAACTCTTGGTTGTGGGTGAGATCAACTAAGGGAATCAAGTGCGTAGTATCCTGCTGGGATCAGAGACGTAAGGAGCGCAACTGTACCTTGAATCAGTGTGAGATTGATTAGGGTTCAACTACAGTCCAGTCCAAAGTTAATTGGTAGTAGGCTAGGGTCTGTAGCGGTTTAATACAGTGTGGTGTTCAATCTGGACTAGGTCCCGGGGTTTTTCTGCATTTGCGGTTTTCCTCGTTAACAAAATTCTGGTGTCTATGTTATTTCTTTTCCGCATTATATTTTGTTATATAATTGAAATATCACAGGTTGTGCGTTAAGATCAATCAATTAGAATATCCAACCTTTGGTTGTTGATTTAAATTGATTGACACTTGAACATTGGTCTTTTGTACCATTCAAGTAACTCCTCTTATATTCAATCGGGCTCGCAGATTTCTATTTGCTGATTGCGGATTGAATTAAGAGTTAGAGATATTAAGCTCTTTGATATACTTTATTCTAGATTGTGCCTGTCTGTCTAGTTGATTCTCTAGAAAGTGTATTGGAGTAAGTCCTCTCAGATTGCCAAACGAATTGTTGGGTGTGGTTGTTAGACCCCCGCATTTTGAATTGGTATCAGAGTAGGCAAACGCATTAAAGACCTTATAAGTCTGTGTTTTTAGCAATCTGTGTTCTGAGGACCTAAGAAGTATCTCTTAAGATAACACATATTATATGTCTTCCAAAGGTTCGGATTACTCCAAAAATCTTGGGTTTGCCTCAAAGGATAACTCCTTAGTGGATTCTTCCGAATCCCGAGGGAAAAACAAGATTTGTGGGAGTGTGTCAGAATCTGAAATGGAACTCACTAGATCGTTAAAAAAAAATGCTTATATCGTTGATTTTCAAGTTTCTGAAATTATGACTCTTGAAGAAAAAAATGATCTGCTTATTGATGAATTTGAGAAATCCCTTGAAAGAGAACGTGAACTCTATTGCTTTATTAAATCTCTCTCTGGCAATGTCAAAAAAATGGTTCAAGAAACTACTCTACAACGTGAAAAGATTAGTATGCTTGAAGACACTGTCAAAGAAGACTTAATTAGAGAAAACGTCTGGTCAAGGCTCATTCATCAGAAATCAACAGTCTTCGTATGGAAAAAGGGAAACTTGTTGCTGCACTTCGATATGCCCATGATTAGTGTAACGCCTTGAAAAAGGAAAACTCTGTCATGATGAATAAGTCATCACCTTCTTCTGATTGTCACAAAACTTTACCTAGCGTGAACAAAAATTCCTCCAAGGAATTACCTACTGTGAATCACTTGCAAAATGTGAATGTGCCAGAAGAAGTTATGGGGAAAAGCAATCAAGTCTCAAATCCACGATGCTGTTCCTTTTGTGGGAAAAAGAATCATTATGCTCTTCATTTCTTTGCTAGAAAGAAACAGATTTCTACTTTCCATAAATTGCTTCTTTCTACTGTCAATGGAGTAGATCGTCTGACGACATCTACTGTAAGGTTCTCGCCTACAGAAAACCAGAATTATTATAAAAATGATCTCTCTTCAAGAAATCATCGCAGGTTACAAGTTCATCTTAATGGTATAAATTCTTGTGCCACCAAGGAACACATTCCCTGTGTTTATAAGAATGGGTCTGGTAAATCTAAGTCTAGGAAATGGATTTCTCTAAATCCCGACCATCTTGAACCAATCTCAAGAGGTCCTAGATTTTGTCCTCAGAGAAATCCTTCTGACGGATATGTTAACAGGTTGTATCCTACTCATCTGGGATGAAAATCAACCGAAGAAAGGCAAGGAATACAAAAGCCATACATTCACATGATGTTTACAACTCCTTCCTCAATAATTGTAGTGGGATTACTTCTCACTCTACCACCTGATTTCTGGTACCTTCATCCTTGTACCTAGCTTGGGAGCTGCAAGGATGATAATTGAGGAATGCTCAAGTATGTTGAATAATATCTTAGTTTTGTTTGTATTTTTTATGCTGCCGGTCCAAGAACGTTCGTTCCCTCCTCTAGTGAGTTCATAGGGTTACCATAACAAGAGTTCCCTTCTCCTATTTACAAACACATATACATTCTCTATATTGTGTTATTCCATCCCTAACAAAAATTATATGGAGAACTCTGCAAAATCTCAAGAGATTGTGCATCTTGATATGGAGGAAGACACTCAAGGACGTGATTTAATTCAAGAGCTGGTTCTAAAGAAGATGCTTGCTAGGAAGGAACACAACTCCTGGATTGATGATTATATCAAGGATTTAACTTGTTTTCAGAACGATTCAAAGGTCGAGTTTGCAAATCTTCAACTGCAAATAAACCAACCTTTAGATGGTCAGGCCAAAATCCTTGATAATCAAAATATTTTGATACGGAATAAGAAGAAGCTCATCATGGATTGTGTCAAGGATAGACAACTTTCTAGGGTGGTTGACCGTAAGGTTTGTGTTCTAACTCAAAAACATGGAGTATCCACGGTCAAGAGAATCAAGGAAATCAGTGATACCTTTTATGATGGCTTCATTGAAAGGTATGAGGTTCTCAAAGAACTTTGATTATGTCTAGTAAATCTTCTTTTTCATGTTTTTTAGAAGAATAACTAGGGTTTGGAATATCCATTATTGTGAGTACACATAGCTATGTCCAACGATTTTCATCTTCATGTTTTTAGATTTATTTCTTTAAATTCTAAGTATTTTGGAAGATGATTTTTGCAATTTTAATCTTTATGATTTGATATATTGCAAATTGTTATGGGATATGTTGTTTACGTCCGTGAACCTTGACTGTCCCATAATTGTTCAAAAGTTATCTCTATTATATGTCGATATGAATGTGTTGATAAAAGATAGAATGAACTTTCGACTTTAAAAAAGTTAAAGCCTTTTATGTCATATTTTTGATAAAAAGAAAGGATAAAACTTTTGTTTACAAGGATTAAGTCTATTGTGTCATTGTGCAAATAGTGATGAAAAATAGAATGAATCCTTGTCTATTCCGCAGTATTGGTCGATCTCCGATCCACATTTTTGTGCACATACTATATTGCTCCATAAGTTTTCTTATGTTTGAGCATGACCAATTGAATTGATCATTCTCTTTTGGTTAATTTAGTTGTTGCTCCATAAGTTCGCTTATGTGGAGCATGACCAATTGCATTGATCACGTTGGGGTTAGTTTAGTTGTGTAATCCGATTAAATTAATTATAATTTTTTATTGTGATTCATTTAGTTGTGTATTTTGATTGAATTAGTCATGGGTTCTCTTGTGGTTAATTCAATTGAAAACTTTGGATACAAATTCATGTTTTCATGTGATTTGGTTTGTCCAAGGAAATCCTTCTTTTCTTGTGAAAGTAAGGTCGCCTTGGTTGTTCTTTCGGGAATGACATTTTATGGGGGAGAGTTCTTTTGAACTTGTGCTTAATTTTCATATGTTTTTGGGGAGTGCGGCTATGGAATATTATAGGGGTTATCTTGTATCTTTATAAACTCCTTGATGAATGCATTTAGCTTCGGCTATATGATTGCATCTAAATTTGTTGGTATGTTAATACACCTTTTGGTCATGAAGCATCTCCGTGGCAATTTCATTAGGATTCCACTAATTTTCGTACCTTTACCAATTTTCTTGAAACAAAGGGGGAGAATTAATGTGTAGTTCGCACTACAAATACATATGGTTTACGGATCATTATGTAAGGGGGAGTGGTTTTCATATTGAGATGAAGTATTGACTAAGGGGGAGTGATACATATCACCATAGTGTTATTGTCAAAGTTGTGATACAATTGAACTTTGATGTTGTGTAATAATACTATGACACTGTATAACAATGATTGAGAGCATTTATTTTCTCATTGTTATAGCTACGGATCTTCAACTAACGATGGTGCTAAACTTACAACCTTTGGAATCATTGGAGTACTTGGAAGTGACGAAGATTTCGAGTCATGTTGAAGATGCCTAGGAGATCAAGAATGTGGATGAGAAGCTACAATTTTTATTTATTTTGTAATCCATATGTATTGATAGTTTTGTCACTAAAATTGACAAAAGGGGGAGATTGTTAGAGCATTGCTCGGTTGAACTCGCATGCGTTGCTATCTCAAGCATGTTTTTCAATGTTAGTGATCAAAACTATAAGTCTTGATTTCTAACCTGTTTATAGATGTCTCGGACTAGGACATAGATAGTGTAGTTGAGCTTAAATATCTCGGCATTGATCACTTGAAGACGAAGAACTACTAAGGGGATCTTGTGGACCTTCATCGAAAAAAGGTATGTGGAGACTTAAACTCATCTATCACTTGGAAAGTCTATTTCTACTCTATTTCCTATATTGAGACATAAGTCGTGTTACGATATAGTTTTCTAATATACACATTTGAGATTTCGAGCTGAGTATATCTCTATTATATATTTCTCGAAATATGTGTTGGCAAGCTTTCGCTTTAGTCATGTTCATCTTTACTCGTTACGAAAGTCATGTTGACATTTCAATAACTTGAAAATTGCTTTGATGATAATAGTGTGTGAAAACGGCTATTGTCATTATAGAAGAATGTTTCAATGATTGGAATGTAGAGTTGATGATGTAACCATATTTAGATATAAGCATATATAGTATGTTCGCACATTAGTGTATAAATCCATAAACCGGGAGCCAATTGTATGCATATGTGTGTATACGAAACTGGTGAAGGAGACAAGATAAGTATGAATACCCGTACGCATACTGGCGGAAGTTTTCGAACCGAAAATATCTGCTGGGTTTGGGAATTACAAACTCCTAAACTAGTCACCTTCGTATGCGTACCCGTACGCATACTGGTGGAAGTTTTCGAACCGAGAATTTCTGCTGAGTTTGGAAACTTAACAAACTCAAAATCCGGTTGCTTAAGTACGCATACTTAAGCTGGTTATTTTATCAAATCGGCATGTTCATGAACTTAAACATTTAAATCTTAAGGAATGCAATCTTTGCAAACCGTGGCTATAATGTTCATGATTGATTCGAATGAATCAAGCCGATTTTTGCTTCAATTGTGTTCTTGTATAATTCATGAGAATATAGCAATTGAAAAACTCATTAAATAGTTTCATTTGAGTCATTTGAACTAGTTATGGTTAAGATGAATAAGGTTGATATGAGAGTAATCATATGGATAAACTCGGTTAACTATTTGAGAACCAACATGGTGTACACGTTTAGGTACGGCTACATAAACCTAAATGAGGATACATTTCATTTGTGTGTAACAAACTAAGTTAGATCTAATGGTTGAAAGATATTAGCTTGGTTGAATCAGGTTTTTCATCTAACGGTGATTATTGAATGCTTTGTTACCAAGGTAACTTGGATTGCAAACCCTGATTTGAAAACTATAGAAGGGGGAACTCTAGAAACTGGGAAACCTAATCCTCACACCTCCCGTGTGTTACTAGTTGCATAACTAGAGTCGATTCTCCTTTAACCTTAGGTTTCTTCTCGAGACCCTGTAGGTTAACGACTTAAAGACTTCATTGGGATTGTGAAGCCAGACCCAACTATTATCTTGTAGTTGCGTGATCTGATCTTGTTGTTTCTATCGTGTTGAGTACAATTGAAATAATTGTCTCGAGATTTTATATCTCCGATAGGAAAGATACAAAAGTAATCACAAACAACTTCGTCTCATCATTTGTGATTCCACAATAACTTGTTTCGCTAGTCGATTAAGTTTATTGTGAGGTGATTGATAATTCTAGGCCGTTCATCGGGAATATAAGTCCGGGTTATCGATTGGTTCCTGTTCACCTTGATTTTATCAAAAGACGGAACAAATATTGTAGGTTTATCTGTGGGAGACATATTTATCTATTCCTATAGACTTTTCTGTGTGAGACAGATTTGTGTATCAAGTCTTCGACTTTGGGTCGTAGCAACTCTTGGTTGTGGGTGAGATCAACTAAGGGAATCAAATGCGTAGTATCCTGCTGGGATCAGAGACGTTATGAGCGCAACTGTACCTTGAATTAGTGTGAGATTGATTAGGGTTCAACTACAGTCCAGTCCGAAGTTAATTGGTAGTAGGCTAGAGTCTGTAGCGGCTTAATACAGTGTGGTGTTCAATCTGGACTAGGTCCCGGGGTTTTTCTGCATTTGCGGTTTTCCTCGTTAACAAAATTCTGGTGTCTATGTTATTTCTTTTCCGCATTATATTTTGTTATATAATTGAAATATCACAGGTTGTGCGTTAAGATCAATCAATTAGAATATCCAACCTTTGGTTGTTGATTTAAATTGATTGACACTTGAACATTGGTCTTTTGTACCGTTCAAGTAACTCCTCTTATATTCAATCGGGCTCGCAGATTTCTATTTGCTGATTGCGGATTGAATTAAGAGTTAGAGATATTAAGCTCTTTGATATACTTTATTCTAGATTGTGCCCGTCTGTCTAGTTGATTCTCTAGAAAGTGTATTGGAGTAAGTCCTCTCAGATTGCCAAACGAATTGTTGGGTGTGGTTGTTAGACCTCGCATTTTCAGCTTCAACTCCACAACTGCAACTTCATATTCCTTAACTTGTTGGCAATAACGAACACCAAACTGTAGCTTCAATCCTTCTTGATTCGAACCATTTCATTCCAACAGCATCTCAATCATCATCTTTAATCAACACAGAAACCCTAACTCAGAATTTCTCTCCATTTCTTCTTCTCTGTCAATCTTCTCAATCTAACGTGAATTCAACTCAAACCCAGGTTAATTCAACTCACAGTCATGCTATTAAACCTTCCCGAGATCAATTCAAGATAAACCCACTCGATTTCAGTTTCAGAAACCTTATATTCTTTCTGAATTTAACTGAAACCCTAACTTGAACTCCTTCCTTCTCCTTGGTTCTTCATCTTCTCGATTCATACACATCTCCTGAGAACAGCCATCTTTAATCCTTGGTTCGTATCTTTTCCTCAATTGTTCACTTCTCAGATCAATTTCTCTGCTTCTCTTGATTTCAGGACACAGCCAAAGAAATGATTAAGAGAAAAACGGCTTCTCCGAATTTTAAGATAGTGTAGTAATGGGAGTTACTCAAGGCACCCTCTGCTGGATACGGGCTACCAGGTCCATATATGGCTTGTCGTTTTCAGAAAACCGACATCCTAATTCCCAGTTCAATTGTCAGTTCTAGGAGACTGACAGCTTAATTTCCGGCATAACTCCTCTTGTGCAACCTAGCATGCTCCAAATATCGTCTCCGAGTTGACCTTTTTGCCTTTTTCACTCCAAATGGTTAGTTTCTCCTTCTTTTGCTCCACATGACTCCAAAGTACCCGATAAACTCAAAAGTAATCATAAGATACATTATTTACAAGAAAACTTAGCAAAGAAAGCATAAAAAATAGATAAATATCAAGGTGTTTTAGACACCAACGGTGTATCTTACAACACCCGAGAATGGTCCCTCTCTTTTCCTAAAACTCCACCCCAAGAGGTAGGATGGAATCACTAGAAACCTTAGAGAACTACACTGTGTATTTTCTAATTCTCTACTGATTTTCCATTGAGAATTCCATGTCTAAACACATAGCCTAGACCTCATTATATAGGAGTCACAAACTTGATTCTCAAGTATTAGTCTCCTTGGAAAAGGAAACTCTAACTAACTAGGAAACCTATTGTTATTTAGGTAACCCATCTAAATATGGAAATTAACCTAAACTAGGAAACCTTGTGTTTCTCTACACTAAGGATTTCTAGTATGTTTCGGAATTTTCCGGAACCTTCCAAAACACCGACAATTATCTAACAATCTCCACCTTGTCGATGTTTCAACAAATCTCCACCTCGGTAAAGATTCAACTAATCTAAGCCGACCTTCAAACCATGACAATAACCTTAGCATTCAAAAGGATCTCAACGACGAGTAAACTGGATCAAGTACCAACTTAACCCCCAAATCACCGAAGTCAACAAATCTCGTCCAAACTTATGCACAAGTATCTTCTTAGCAGAACAAAACTCCATCATCTCGAAACTCGAAACTCAATTGCTTATTAAAGCAATAAAACTTAACTTGCTATTTACCATGAGTATATCCCCGAAAATGAATAACGAGACAATAAGTTACCAAACATGTCAAGCTTCACAAAATCACTACATTAGTGAACAAATAAAACAGAGGCTCCCAAAGCTGACATACCAAACTTCCAAACTAAACCAGCAACCTCAAACCAATGGGCTGTGACAAATTAATATCCTCCACCAAATCTCCAGGCAAGAATGCAGTTTCGACTTCGTCGACTAAGTCAAACCGCCACACTAAAACTAACAGGACTCGGATAAAAATGTAATTAACCACATAGGAAAAACTTCATAACAATCACACTCTGTCTTGTACGTATCCTATAGTCAAACTTACCCCAAAAATGTGTACCAGTACGTAACTGTTCAAAACAAGATCTGGTAATCATCCTTCAAAAAATGTAAAGACCCAAACATACCCAACCGTCTTCTTAACCTTAGGCAACTCCACCATCTCCAAAGAAAATATCCAAAATGCTTTTGTGCTCACTCATTGTCTTCTTATTCTTAATCAACCATAATAAGTTCTTAAGTAACTATCCAAGACAATAGTGCTAACTTCTCACGTTAAGCTGAAAACTAAAGGATGATAAAACTAAATTGTTGCTGAATAGACTTCTCAAAAGAAATCTCTGATCTCATCTTCTATCGCCTCTATACTATTGAAACAAAAATCTCAATATTTGTAGTAGATGAGCAAAGGAACACACTGCTCCACCCAAACCAAACCCTCTCAAAATACCATCACTGCTATAATATAACTCTCTTCACCTAGAATTCCAAACTAATAAAAAATTACAAACATAATTTCTGGAATACTAAAGAAAGAACACCTTCTTCAACACTAACACCAAAACTATTTCCTCTTGCGAGAAATAAACTTGCAACCAAAACTTGATTACTATCCATAATTACTTAACCAAATAACAGTAAATGATAAAAGGTTCACGAGATAGCACACCAAAATATCAGACCCAAACTTGTCCAAGAAACCTGAACAATATGCACAGTGCTTTCTCCAAGTAGTATGCGATAAAATCGCTTTCCACACCAAACAATAGAATTGTACCTAAACTTATAAAGTGCCCAAACTATACCTTGTTCCTATCAAACAGGTCTTTGCCTCCAAATTGGAACGTTTCAACACTAAAAGACCAACCTGTTTTTCAAAACGGTCTTGCACTTAAAACCACTTTGATGATCCCTGATACACTGCCAAAATCCTCCGCCAAAATATCATCGAAACAAAGGTCATAATCTACTTAACATCTCTCTCAGAAACAGTAAGAAAAATGCCCTAAACACCCAAATGGATGTCACTAAACGTATCATGTACACGAAACATAATGATACCCAAACCTGCAGCCACGTCGCTCTCCAAAGGTACACGCCCTTCGAAGCTACAATGTTCACAGAAACACAACTAAATACCCCTTTTTTCAATCATATGCTTAAGGTGCATATTCCTTAACTTGTGTTAACAAAATTGTTTCTCATTAAATAATAAGAAACCATAGCTCCACCACAACTAAAATCCTTGTATACGAAGTCCAAAACATACTACGTCTCATCAAACGATCATCACACTTCAACTTACTTGTAACCAACGCGCAACAAGTACTCCAAATGAAATTAAACTCTTCGAAACTGAAACATGTTGATCCTTGATAAGGGTCAACAATTCCCAAAACGAAATCTTCAAAAAGATCTCACCAAATCTTCACTTCCTTATGCAATTGAAGCCACAAAAAACTTTGAGTACGTATTCTTAACATCCTTCGATTTCTTAGGTCAAAAGATTAACAATAACATGATCCAACTGATGACAACCGATATCAAACTTGCACCCTTTGTACCGAAACAATAACCAAAATTTTACACACTAAAATTGTCGCTTTTACTTCCACCAACATGTAAACCTAAGCTTGTAACTCAACCACAATGCTTTTTCTTTCTCAAAACGTGATATGCGAAGCAAATACACCCAAACGAAAACAACTTGGTCTTCCAAAATAGTCCACAAGAGCCTCATATGAAACGAGTAAAAAAAAACAATCAATTAACCTAAATATGGTTACACAAATACTTGGAGCTATGCAGAATGCATAGGGTTATATGCTTCAAGAAGTATAACATCAAATCCTTCGATGTAGAGCACTACCAAAAAACGAATGTGGAATATCAAAGTATCCCATTCTTCCAAAACACTTTAACTTGCTTCATACCCAAAATTGATAACATCAAACCCTTCAAACTCGAATGCTTGATAACGTCAATATATGCATCTTCGAATATTTGATAACTTCAAATCCTTCGTACTTGAATACTTGGAAACATCAAATCCTTTGAAACCAAAAAATTCAGATATCCGCAGAAAACTGAAACATCCCTACTTCTAACTTCGATCCTCTCCACGCTCACCGCACTACTTGTTGGGAAAATCCAACAAGAACTAACCCACAATAAACTAGATCTTATGATCGACGTAGAATGAAAGATAAAAGATGCAAACACACATTAGAAGCAATAAGTAAAGCACACAAGACTTAACGTGGTTCAGCAGTATGCCTACATCCACCAAAACGGCTACGACTTCTTCATTATTATGGAACCACTAAATAGAGAATCACACACTTAACGACTGACGAATCAATCAATAACTATGATCCAACATTGTGTTGATCATAAACCCTAAAATAATTCTCATGAACAAAACGCTCAAATATTGCCGAATAATGTCTAACCAAACAAGATATTACTTATCTCACATAACCGAGATGATCTCCTTCTAAACGATGTCACTTCCAACACCAACGATGTCTTTTTCACCATCAACGAACAGGGCGATCTTCTCTTCACTAAACGATGTCTTCCACATCTCCCCATAACCATAACGATGTACTCTTTCAACACCAACGGTGTATCTTACAACACCCGAGAATGGTCCCTCTCTTTTCCTAAAACTCCACCCCAAAAGGTGGGATGGAATCCCTAGAAACCTTAGGGAACTACATTGTGTATTCTCTAATTCTCTATTGATTTTCCATTGAGAATTCCATGTCTAAACATATAGCCTAGACCTCCTTATATATGAGTCACAAACTTGATTCCCAAGTATTAGCCTCCTTGGAAAAGGAAACTCTAACCAACTAGGAAACCTATTGTTATTTAGGTATCCTATTTAAATATGGAAATCAACCTAAACTAGGAAAGCTGGTGTTTCTCTACACTAAGGATTTTTAGTATGTTCCAGAATTTTCCGGAACCTTCCAAAACACCGACAATTATCTAACAAATGCCCGAACCCTCCGATCAATCTCCAGAGCCTGTGAGATGTTCCAAACTCTAAAAACACCCTCCTCCCCACCACATACAATTCGATCAATAGCTATATCAACCGAGAATATATTGTGTTTGAACCCATGTAACATTCACGGGACCCCCATTCCTTGTGAAGCTGCAAACATCTCGATCAAGTAATCCAATTGATAAAACAAAACACCAAATATATATTCTATGGTGCAAAAACACCAAATATATCATTCTTATGAATTAAATAAAACTTTGGAATGGCGAAAATACATACAAAAATTCATTTTCTGTGAACCATATAAAGTTCATAATACACCTCAAAACACTGAATAGTAAAAATATCACAAAAAAGATCAACTGTATTGTACAACTTGAGATCCGTGATTCAATTCAACTCATCATCCAACTAATAAACACCATCCCTCATATATATTAATATCATCTCTGTCACATGAAATAGATAGGAAAATTGATGAACTTGGTCCACTATAACTAGTTTATGGTTAGACGATGGTGTAAGGGACTGTTTTTTTTTTTTGAAAGGTGTAAGGGACTGTTATGTTAATTATGTGATCGTACGTATGGAGGAAAGAAGTTTTTTTTTTGATATGTGTGACTGTGGCTGATTTCAGATGTGTTTAATTTGATAAGGTGATGTTCAAATAACTTGTTTATCTGTTCATACTATCTTATCCTGAGTGAAAGGCCCATGGGTAGTAGATGGAACAAAAAATCAGAAAGCGGACCTGGAAATTCGTCTTGAAATTGCATAGCTCCATCCCCATTGGAAACACCACAATCTAAGTTGGAGATGTATAACTTGGTTCCTGTCTCTATCCTTGAAGCTCTACCACCACCAGCACCACCTTGAAACCTAGCATCTTGATATGAAAACATATCGTGCTTCCACGTTGAATCTGGTACATGAACCAAAACACTTCCATGAGTGATGATTTGAAGAAATTCGCAACAAAAAACTTATTACAAAGAGATCAATCACCATTAAATTGCGTAGCTCCATCCCCTGTGAATATCTCGGATGTTCTTCATAAACCTTAAGAAAATAAATAAATAAAAACAGATCTAAGTAATCTAAAATCTAGAATCAAGGTCAGAAAGAAGAAAAGAAAAAAGATTAGAGTGAAATTTTGAAAGAACAAATACCCATCGGTTCTGATATGAGAATAAAACCCCTCTCAATCCTTATCCTCCCGACAAAAACCAGAACTTTACAAAATATAGGCATGTGAGAAATTTTTCCAACAAAAATGGGTGCACGCGTGAGTTTAAAATGGGTATGACAGTAGTTCTCACATTTCTTTAAGGGTGTAAACTCAGAAACCCCTCAAATAATTTACCGGATCCATATTTTAGATCAAACCATCCCAAAACGAATTCCAAACTTCTCCTCACAGGTGGACGCACAAAAATATTGCTGCTCTCTCTACATTATAACACGTGTTTTGCACGTGCACCACGAAAGTGTCTTACAGGGAAGAGGGCGTACTGTTGATTTCGTCTCGTATATATATCGGGACGGTAAGGAGATGTGGAAACCCTAAACATCAAATCAAACGAGGAGACAGAATCTCCTATTTATTTACATTCCCAAACCCTTAACCCTATTTATTTACATTCCCAAACCCAAACCACAACAAGAAGAAGAAATCCCCTAATTTAATCTCGATTGAGAAAAGAAAAGAAGAAAAAAACCCTAAATTTAATTTTGTATTATAAAGATGGGGAAAAAGAAGAAGAGAGCTTCAAAAGTATGGTGTTATTACTGTGAAAGAGAATTTGATGATGAAAAGATATTAGTGCAACATCAAAAGGCTAGACATTTTAAATGCCATGTTTGTCATAAAAAGCTTTCAACAGCTGGTGGAATGTCTATTCATGTTCTTCAAGTTCATAAGGAATCTGTTACCAAGTAACGATCTTTAAACCCTAATTTCACTCTCATTATTTTTTTCTTTTCTTGCCCTTACATTGTATACTTTGTGTAATTTTAAGCTATATTTGTTTGGATTCATGTCCGTCATATTATGGATTATCCTCTATATTACTCATGCATAAAAGAAAAAACTTTAGGTGTAAAGTCTTTGGAATTTATGAATTACAAATTATTGAGCTCTTGTATTGTTCCATAGAATTGGTGTTTGAGGCTCTTAGAGTCTGTAGTTTTGGGTCTGAGGTGAGGCGGAGTTAGCAGGCCACCTACTAACTTGGTTGACGCTCAGAAAAATTCCTAGGCTTAAATTATAAGCAGGTATCAGTTATACGTGTTTACTCGTTTGGCATTGTTAAATTTTCTTAGATCGAAACAAGAAATGTTGAATACGAAATATTTTAGCGTAGCACATGTGTACTGAATCCACTTTTCTGTATATCAGTTCTTACATATTAGCCTAACATATTAGGCCCTCATATTATATGCTAATGAAGGACTAGTTATAACATAGTTTGCAATTGGATAGATGACTGTAAAACACCCTGGTCAATTTTTTAAATCAGAAGGGGAGAAAAACAGATGATCTTAGATTGGAAAACATTGCCTCTTCATCTGCATGTGGAAGCCCATCTCCTCTTGATTTATCGGGTTATTATCTCTTGAGACGTCAATATCCAAGACTGTTGTTTTAGTTTAAAGCCTGGTTCAGTTCTCGAGTAATATAAGTTGCAAGTTTGTTTTGAAACATTGTCATAGGAGAATAGTTGTGTGATCATTTTCTTCAAAGTACATACCCATGCCACCACTAGAGGCATCGCGAAGTTAACACACACTAGTAAGCTTTACAGTGCACTGGGGGAATATCGAGACTGTGTTTCAAGAAAGTTAACACACACACATGAAAAAATGTTTGTGCAAAAAGTTCATGCCTGTTTGCACATTTATTAGTTTTGAGGCTTATGGTGGCTTTTGTCGGACCAGGCACAAAGAAATATAATATATTTGGTCGTATTGGTGTCTGATTGTTTATGGGCAACTATTGGCTATAAAATTGAATTGATGATACTTTTCAGGACAAAATCTTTTTCAGTATGATTAATAGGCTTAGAAATTATTGGCTATAAAATTTTTATGAGCTTGCAACACTTTTGAACTTGATCTTTTGGTGTTTATACGTATCGTATGTGTTTCTTAGTTTCTTCTCTATCTTTCGTGTTGATCTGTTAGTACTATATTGTGACTAAACTTGTTTCTTCTGCAACCTTGTTTTAATTCTTTCTTAGTCTACAAGGAACAATTTTTGTCATTTAAACGATTGTTTGACTGTTTGATTACTGTTACAGGGTACCTAATGCTAAGCCTGATCGAGAATCAACTGAAATTGAGATATTTGGAATGCAAGGAATTCCTCCAGAAATTCTGGCAGCTCATTATGGAGAACAAGGTAAAGTGAATATGTTCGATGTAGCTAGACTTTTGCTTCTCTTTGTTTTATCAAGAATGATCTCAAAGTTTATTCTTTAAGTTCTAGTAAGCACACTACGTATTTGTGGATCTCAAGACCAGTATTTTGTAATTTAGGTGGCATGTTGCTTCTGGCACTCTGTCCACTTCCACTAGACGTCATGTCTGTGAATTTGGGCTTGTTGCATCAAAGGATTTGGAAACAGTTCTATACAATGTGATAGTACTATGATCAAATGCTGTTAATTATGAAGTTGGGACTTGATGTTGATGTTCAAGCATGAAAATAATTCAATGAGATGTTTTTCTATGCCATTCACTTATGGTTCATTGTAGGTATTAACTTTTAAATTTTGGAAAATGTTAACGGTACGGCACGATTTCATAATTGTGGCGTATTAATTATTAAAATTGTCCAGTCCAACTTGGTAGAATAAAGTGTGGAACTAACTTTTCTATGTTGTTATCTTTGCTAAAGTATGGCTACATTCACCTGTAGATACCCTATATCCTAAATGGTTTTGTTTCAGGTGATATGAAGCTAATATCGGTTTGTCACATCTTTTTTTTTTTCCAGATGAAGATGTCCCATCAAAGTTAGCTAAAGTGGAAACACCACATTCCAATTATGGTGGTGGTATGGTGTCAGGTCCAGCTGGCATTGGGTTTCCTCCACAGTCGCATTTTGGTGCAATGCAGCCGATGTATACATCCTTAACACCTTTTTGCATGTTATTCATGTCTCTCTTCTAATATGTGTCGCTTTTGCTGGTAGTCTAAAGCATGATCGTCTTTTAATGCTCTGTTAGCTTGATTATTGGGGAAATGGCTAGAAAAAACTTGTTCGAATAGTTATTACATTCATCCACAGCATCTGCACTGGATAAGGTCTCCATAATGTCCATGTCCATATGTTTGCTTAGAAATGGTTGTTCTTCTAAGATTTTTTTCCGCTTAATTAGGAGCTACTTTGATGCCTGTAATAATATTCCCATAGAACTGGAGAAGCCAATTATTCTTGAGGCTTTTGTTATAAGTGTTAATGAACTTCACACTAGTGATCCGTGATTGGCTGATGTAGCGTTTTGTGCTCGTGTGAGAGCAAACAAGAACCTCCTTTACAGCGAACACATTTATACCATTTCCATCTTTGTTGGTTATTTTAAATAGCTGTGAAACATACCTTAATAGTCTGATTTGTTTGCTGCAGTTACAACTCTGCAATGGCTGTGCCGCCTCCAGGTTGGCCGCTTCCTCCTCGTCCACAACCTTGGTTTCCGCAGCAGCATCCATCACTAGTTTCAATGCCTCATCTGCCGCCTATGGGATTAACACAAGTTCAGCAACCTTTATTTCCTATCCAGAACGTGAAACCTCCTTTGGGATCAACCACATCATCCCCTGCAATTCCACCACCACTTCACGTTACTCCACCTGGACTTCCCTCACCAGCACCTTCTCAACCTGTCTCGCAACCCCTATTTCCTGTTAGTGGTAACAATATTGCTGCGTCTATTCAAAGCTCACCTTTTTCTACACCTGCAATTTCTGCTGCAACTCCTTTAAGTTCTTCACTGGAACTTAGAAACTCAGTGGACATCTATTCCAGTGTGAATGCAAATAGCTACCGCGATCCAAACATGCAAGGTTTGTATATTCCTTTCTCCATTAGCCATTACATAACTTATTTTGATGTTCATGTGTGTGGTCATTTGTTTTTTATTTGCTTCATGTGCTTAGTTTCTTCGCCCCATCATCTTTTTCTAATTGATGCGAAGTTTTTTTATTGAAGAGATCTTACTACTCGGGCTGATGAAGTTTAAAACACTTCATCTTATATTAGCAAGCACATTAACGAAAACTTAACAGTTTATTTTAGTCTTTGACAAACATAATTCTTGTTGTCACTGTTCTCCCTCTTTTTTTTCCCTTCCTTTTTGTTTTCTTGTTGCTATGAACCACGCTAGCTTTTATTACTCTTTTCTGGGTAAAGTTTATATTTCCTTTTCTTTGTTTGTAGGTGGCCCTTTGATGAATTCACATTCATATGCTTCTGGTCCCAATACGAGTGGTCCTTCAATCGGCCCCCCTCCCGTAATCTCTAATAAAGCTCCTCTTGCACAGCCTGCCACAAATGAGGTCTATTTGGTTTGGGATGACGAGGCGATGTCCATGGTTAGTTACTCTGATTTTTGTGGACTGTACTGTTACATATTTATCTTAATTTCTGTGAACTGTACTGTTACATATTTATCTTAAATAATTTAATGTATTGGTGGGAGGAGCAAGCTCAACTGTTGAACCCATTGCGTCATATCTTCAACTCTTTATTTCTTCTAATGGTTATGGTTTCACAGGAGGAAAGAAGAATGTCTTTGGCGAAGTATCAGGTGCATGACGAAACTAGCCAGGTAAGTTGCAACTGCCCTCCTACTTTGGTTTCATTTGAACAGAACCTGAGTTGCATTGCTCATTCCAATTTTTGTATGTGGACATTATTTGCTTTTCTTAAATGAGAGGAGAAAAATACAAACAAAACTAGGTGCGAGGATTCTGTGAACCCACTAATTGAACATTATATTTTGTGAGGCCTTTTCAAATTAAATCTCGTGTTCTCGTTCTTGTTCCAACCATGTTGGGGGATGGGACATGCAGTTCTATTTTTTATCCACCACTGTCTCCAATTTGCAAGCTATTCATTCAACTGGTTTGTGGGCAGCCAAAGGTTCAAGTAGGTATTTAATGTTATCTTCTCAAGTAGTTAGTCTTTATAACTCTGACAAGTGTGCTCCAATTGACTCGAGGGTTCTTCAACCTGGCAGCTGAACGCGAACGTGATATGTATGTATTTTTGTTTATGTAAAAGTTATGTATGTTGGTAATGCATTCTCTCCCTATGCTTTTGTTGCAATAAAGTATGGGGGGTTTGTGTGGAATGAGAATTTGTGGGGCTTTTTCCCATCCGGTAGCAATTTCTTGTTATTATCTTTTATCACCGTGCAAATCATTCTTTGTCCCAGGTCAGCTTCAAACCTATTTAGCGAACAAATTTGGTATCTCTGAAGACAGAGAATTTCTGTCTTTTTTTTCCTGTAGGGCATGATTAGACCCAATGTTTCTTCCTGATTTTTAGTGTTTTCCTTCTTTCACATTTCAGATGAACTCCATTGATGCAGCCATAGATAGAAGGATATCAGAAAGCAGGCTTGCTGGGCGGATGGCTTTTTGAGTCCACTCGCATCAAAATGGAATTGTTAGATCTCAGGAGCCATGTTATCATCTCTATCACTTGACCTCTTTTGCTTTCAAGGGAAGGGAAGTTCATAAAGACTCTTGAAACTTGTATGGAACAGGAAGGTGTGGTCCTTGGTCTTTTTGCATTGTGTTTTGTCTTGAGGAGGGAAAGAGGAAATTCTTCAGTATACGGTAGAGGTGAATAGAGTAAGCCAGCATTTTATTGTATTAAATGTTCTTTTAGGATCCGTGTTCTTTTTATCAGGATAATGTTTCATAGGTTTACTAAATGGTCAATTAAAAGTTTCACAATTTTTCTTTTTTGTCTTTCATGTGAGGTAAGGCATAAAAGCTATACAATTGTAATCCAATCCTTCTCCTTGCTTCTGTTGTAGAGAGGCGGGAGAACATAATTTATAATGCTGTTTTGTCTGGTTCAGTTATTCAATTTCTTTCTTTTAAATTTTCTGATATATTTCAAAATAGTTGTACAAAGCAATTCGGCGAGCGGCAAAAATTCGGACCGGCAAAAATGTGTGGATTAATCGGCGAGGTAAAATGTCAATTATGCGTAGATGTGGGAATTTGTGTTTAACGCGTTTTGGAGATATTTCGTGTTTAATGCGTTTAAAAGATGAATACAATTCGGCAATAAGAAAAATAACTTTGAACTTTTTTACGTAATTTGGTGGGTAACATTATTATTAAAATGGCGGTCGTATGGGTGTGTTTACGTAACATTATTAATAAGTATAAATATATATAAATTATGTACCGAATAATCAGCACCCAAACCGTTTCTCAGTTGTATGGTGGTCGTAGGGGTGGATGCGGAATTGGTACCACCCGTGTCTATTAAAATGGCGGATATTAGAAATGCTCCCACGTATAATCCATTAGCCACCGAGTAAGATATTCACGGGTGAACGGATGAACTGGGTGGATGCGGATGGATTGACGGATTTCAAAACATAATTACAAGGAAAAACTAGGCTAAGGCCCGACCAATTGGTTACATGTAATATCAAGCCCTTAATTAAAAGAAGTTTAAATCTAGGCTCCGAAATATTAAAAGACGTTGATACCCTTATGCATATTTTCAAGTCCATAATTAAATAAAATTTAAATTTAGGCCCAAAATTACTAAAATATAGTGTGATGATGTTCCAACCACCTCCGACCACCACAACCACCGCCAACCACCTCCGACCACCACCGTCAAACCACCTCCGACCACAATCCGCAAGCCACCTCCGATAACCAACCACCTCCGACCACCACCGCCACTAACAATTGCCGCCGCTACCCACCACCGCCGACCACCACCAACATATGGATGTGTACACAGAAGTTACACATGCATATGGCATGTGTATCCAGAAGTTACACATTCATATGACATGTGTAATGCATTTGTATATGGAAGTGTACTCAGTAGTTACACATGTGTACGCATAAGTTACACATGCGTATGGCAAGTGTATCTACAAGTTACCCATGCATATGGATGTGTACTCATTAGTTATACTTCAAAACTACACACATAGAAAATACATGTATTACTTTGATATTCATTTACAATAATTTGTCTGTTTATCAATTATAGTAATTGCTTGTTATACACAAGAAATGAGTCAAAACACTAGATATGTAAAACGAAATCCTCGAAGTAAGCCACTATATCCTATAACATAAATCCTCGCGAAGCACCAAATATCTTCCAATTATTGCATTTGGTCCAGTCAAGGAAATCTGCATATTCCAAGAAAAAAATATAGTCAAATACCCAGCAAGAGGAGGCAACAGTTCGTAAACAGGTTTGATGATAAACAACATATATCAGGAAACAATTTTTTTTTTTTTTTTGAATCAACGATACATGGGAATGAATGAGACTATTGTAGTTTTGGTTCCCTATCTACGTTAAATTTGATGCCTGAACTTAATGCGACTTGTTAGAGCATAGCTCGGTTGAACCCACCAAGCGTTGGTATGTCAAGTTTGGTTGTCATATTTTAGTGAATCAAAACTCATTTAAAGAGTCGCTTGATTATTTACTAGAGTCAACTTCGTATAGGTTAGCTTGAAGTATTAGGATATGAGACATTACAAGTATTACGTGAAGACTTGAAGAATGTGAAGAAGTAAGGAGCTACAACGATTACATCATCATTCCTCTTGAGGTTAGTAATATTTGACTTGAACTGTTTCATTCCCTAACGTATCTTTTAAGTCGTGCATATTGAAAACATAACTACGAAGCTGTGAATGATTATACTCTTGTTAGACATAGTATTAAGGAATACAATACGAAGTATAACGCTTATCATTTGAACTTCGTATATAAGACATCGACATAATCGTATGAATGCTATTGTGATTATGTATGGGTATGGGTGAAGATTTCGTCCTAGGAAACAATGTTTTTACATTCGTTTAAAGGAAGTACAATTCATAAACTTGTTTTATGAATCGAAAAGGAAATCGCTAGGCTTATTGGTATTTGTTATTCATTGCAAATCTTTGGATTACCAATATGTGTGTTTAGTATAACCGTTCATAACTTGTTTATGTATCTTGGTAAAACTATTCACAAGGCCTGACTTTTGTATTGGTATGACTTTTATTAGTGAAACCGATCTTAAGTAATCACCTGAGATGGTATGATCGATTTGTTGTAATTGGTATGACCAACTCTAGACATTGGGGAACCGATCCTAGTAAGAGGTGCAACCGATCACAAAAGGGGAATCGATCCTTGTAAGAGGTGCAACACGTTTTTAGTAATTAGGGAACCGATCCTATGAACATGTGCAACAAATACAAGTTAGATACCATATATATGTGGGAACCGATCCTAGTACCTAGTCAACCAAGTTTTGGTAACTAGCGTGACTAATTCTAGTACCCACATGGAGGTAGAACCGAAACTTGTTTTGGTAGAACCGTTAAACCCATGATTGGTGATTTGATATGATAATCAATCACATAGTTCTTTGAAGTCAGATGAACCAATTCTAAACTTGTTTGGAAGTGTGGCAAATCGGTTCCAAGATTGTAAATATGAAAAAGGATTTACAATGTAAAGATGTCGACATACTTTGAACACGTGCAGTAATTCTTACCTTTTATTATTCAAAGATATTCCTTAATAGCTAAAGGAGAATCCCGGATAGAAATAAATTGAGAATCTTTTAATTAAGGTTTTTAGTTTGTCATATCTTTAGAAAATAAAAATTAGTAATGTGCATTTACTAGTTGGAGATTTTCTAAGAGATTTCGGTCAATATTTGGACAGTGCATTTCCAGGAAATATATTGCATATCTAGAATATTTTCTGTTTTGGAAATTCCTTGGTGTCCAAACTTCCTTGGTCTATAAATATTGAAGTTTGCATTTCAAGAAAAACTAATCCTCAGAGCCAGCAAAACCACCTAGTTGTGTTGTTACTGGTGGAGCCGCCTATTCGGAGAGGAAAGTAACCTAATTAGGCGAAATCTCTTATGGCCGGTCGGTTTAAAGACTTCTTTGGGATTGAGAAGCTCTATTAGTACCGTTGGTGGGAAACTAGATAATTGCAGTTTATTATTAGTTTTCGATTGATTTGATTGACTAACGATTGTTGAACTTTGATTGCACCTAGTTTGTTTATGCTTGAGAATTTTCTCTTATGATATAAGATTCGCTCAAACTAGATCGAAGTTTCGACGGGGATCTTTAGACTGTTTGTAGTTCTAAAGACGTCTTGTGATAATCCATTCTTAAAATACTCCGTTCTGTGTGTGATTGATCATAAGAGATTCAAGTTGATTGTGTGCAGGTGTTTATTGAAGATCTAAGAAGATTTGAAGACGAAGAAGATTTCTGATTTGGGTTCATAATCTTTGGTGTGCACAATACTTGTTTCGGCTGGAAAAGGATCCAACTATAATCGGTTTATCTTTGTGATAGATTGGATTGATTAGTTGAGTAGATCGGCATCAATACAATTCTTTGTGATTCAAAGTATTGATTGCAAAATCTTGACAATTACTTTGGTAGTTGTTTGAAAAGAGTTGTTACCGAAAAGATTTGTAGTTCCTTTATTGTTTGGAATACGAACAAAGGAATTGTTCCAAGTGCGTGACTTACTGCAAGTTGGAGGCGCAGGGATACAGACGGAACTAGGTGAACTATAGGTTTAGTTGCTTGGTCTCAACTATACGAAGTTGGTTTAGATTTTGTATAACGGCTTAATCATGAGAGTATTCAATTCTGGAAAAGGTCCCGGGGTTTTTATGCATTTCCGGTTTCCTCGTTAACAAAATATTGTTGTGTCTTTTACTTTTCTATTTCCGCAATTATAATTGTGTTATTATAATTAGAAGTAAAATACACAAACGTTAATTCATATTTACTTGATAGCAATCCTATTGTGTTTGGTTAAGTCCGAACCTTTTATCAAGTAAACATACTTCGTTGTTGTATTGTCTCGATCTTGTATCCATAGTCAATCATGCAAGTTATCATGTTGTCGTATTGTCTCGATCTCTTATCCATAGACTATCACACGAAGTGTGAACCGATTAGTTGTATTGTCTCGACTCAGTCCATAGACAATCACTTTCGGAGAAATGACTTATAGGTGTAAAAGTTTTAGATTGAGGTATATTTGGGTACCCTCGTCTTTTCACGACTCAATACACAGTAATTTGTGAAAGAAAACCAAAACTTAACAAAGCAATGAAAGCAGTTATAAATGAAAATGTGCAAAAATGAAACAAAAATATGAGAGATATATGGCTTGTGCAAAGGAGAAGTATATATGAGAGATATATTTACCTAACATCTAGTTTAAACAAGAATGCAAAGGAACAAAAAAATGAAAGCAATTCATATAGCTTGTGTATTCAAGAATTATACAAGTAACCTTCAAGAATGCACCTAAACATATCTATGGATTGTTGAAAATGCGGGGGTCTAACAAACACACCCAACGATTCGTTTGGCAATCTGAGAGGACTTACTCCAATATAATTTCTAGAAAATCAACTAGACAGCCAAGCTCAATCTAGAGAAAAGTATATCAAAGAGTTTATATCTATGTTTCACAATGTAATCAGCAAATCAAACAGATAGAAATCCGCAAGCCTGATTATTATGTGAAACAACTTGAACGGTACCAAAGACCAATGTTCAAGTGTTAATGAATTTAAATCAACAACCAAAGGTTGGATTATCTAATTGATTGATCTTAAAGCACATCCTGTGATATTTCAATTATATAACAAAATATAATGCGGAAAATAAATAACACAGACACCAGAATTTTGTTAACGAGGAAAACCGCAAATACAGAAAACCCCCGGGACCTAGTCCAGTTTGAACACCACACTATATTAAGCAGATACGGACACTAGCCTACTACCAATGAACTTCAGACTAGACTGTATTTGAACCCTAATCAATCTCACACTGATTCAAGGTACAATTGCGTTCCTTACGTCTCTGATCCCAGCAGGATACTACGCACTCAATTCCCTTAGCTGATCTCACCCACAACTAAGAGTTGCTACGACCCAAAGTCGAAGACTTGATAAACAAATCTGTCTCACACAGAAAAGTCTATTGGAATGAATAAATCTGTCTTCCACAGAAATACCCAAGAGTTTTTGTTCCGTCTTTTGATAAATCAAGGTGAACAGGTACCAATTGATAAACCAGACTTATATTCCCGAAGAACAGCCTAGTATTATCAATCACCTCACAATAATCTAAATCATATGATGGCGAAACTAGATATTGTGGAATCCCAAACGATGAGATGAATGTGTTTGTGATTACTTTTTATCATGCACATCGGAGATTAAATCTCGAGCAAATCTTAGAGAAGATATTACTCAAACGATAGAATCGGGCAAGATCAGAACACGCAACTACAAAGAAAATAGTTGGGTCTTGCTTCACAATCCCAATGAAGTCTTTGAAGTCGTTAACCTACAGGGTCTTGATAGAAACCTAAGGTTAAATGAGAATCGACTCTAGTTGATGCAACTAGTAACACACAGGAGGTGTGGGGATTAGGTTTCCCAGTTGCTAGAGTTCTCCTTTATATAGTTTTCAAATCAGGGTTTGCAATCCAAGTTACCTTGGTAACAAAGCATTCAATATTCACCGTTAGATGAAAAACCTGATTCACCCAAGCTAATATCTTTCAACCATTAAATCGAACTTAGCTTGTTACACACAAATGAAATGTACCCTCATTTAGGTTTATGTACCGTACCCAAACGTGTACACCATGTCGGATCAACAATAGTTAACCGAAGTTAGCCATATGATTACTCTCATATCAACCTTATTCATCTTAACCATAACTAGTTCAAATGACTCAAATGAAACTTGTTAAAGATTCGTTCAATTGTTATATTCTCATAGAATTATACAAGAACACAATTAGAGCAAAATCGGTTTGATTCACTCGAATCAGTTCATGAACATTATAGCCACGGTTTGCAAAGATTGCATTCCTTATTTTATAAATGTTTAAGTTCATGTACAACCGATTTTAGAAAGTAACCAACTCAAGTATGCAAACGGGTACGCATACTTAAGAAGCCGAACCGAGTTTGGTTATGCCAGTACGCATACGGGTGCGCATACCAATTCACACTTCCAAACTCCAGCAGGAATTCACGAACGTGAGACTTCCGCAAGTATGCGTACGGGTACGCACACTTTCCCAGACATCCAACAACCGCCAGTACGCGTACGGGTACGCATACTTCAGGTTCCCGGTTTTGGACTTATACACAAATGTGAGAACACACTATGTTTATATCCAAACATGGTTACTTGATTCTAAACTCTTTATTTCAATCATTGAAACTTTCTTAGAGGATGACAATAGCCGTTTTCACACAATATTAGCATCAAAGCAATTTTCAAGATATTGAAATAATCATAACGAAACATTCCAAGTCTACACCAAATGATTGTATCACACAAACCATGTAAGATGTTACTCGAAAATTTTCACATGATCATATTCTGTCTTTCGTCAAGAATATAAGATGAACTTGGTCGAAGCGAAAGCTTGCAAACACATATTTCGAGAAATATGTAAGCGAGATAAACTCATCTCGAAATCTCAAATGTGTATAATAGAAAAATATATCGTAATACGACTTATGTCTCAATATAGGATATAAAGTAGAAATAGACTTTCCAAGTGATAGATGAGTTTCAGTCTCCACATACCTTTAGTTGATGAAGTTCCACAAGCTCCCCTTAGTAGTTCTTCGTCTTCAAATGATGAACGCCGTGAAGTCTAATGCTCAACTACACAATCTATGTCCTAGTCCGAGACATCTATAAATAGGCTAGAAATCAAGACTTATAGTTTTGATCACTAACATTGACAAACATGCTTGAGATAGCAACACATGCGAATTCGACGGAGCAGTGCTCTAACAATCTCCCCCTTTGTCAATTTTAGTGACAAAACTATCAATACATATGGATTACAAAATAAATAAAACTTTGTAGCTTCTCATCCAAATGCTTGATCTCCTTGGCATCTTCAACACGACTCGAAATCTTCGTCACTTCCAAGTACTCCATGATTCTAAACGTGTTCAACTCAGCATCACAGTTATTGAAGATCCGTAGCGATAACAATGAGAAAACAAGTGCTCTCGATCATTGTTATACAGTGTCATAGTATTATTACACAACATTAAATTTCAATTGTATCACAAATTTGACAGCAATACTATGGTGATATGTATCACCCCCCCTTAGTCAATACTTCATCTCAACATGAAAACCACTCCCCCTTACATAATGATCCGTAAACCATATGTATTTGTAGTGTGAACTACACATTAATTCTCCCCCTTTTTGTCAATATAAATTGGCAAAGGTACGAAAACTAGTGGGATCCTCATGAAATTTTCATAGAGATACTTCATGACCAAAAGAGAATAACACACCAACTTATTTAGATGCAATCATAAAGCCGAAGCTAAATACATTCATCAAGGAGTTTATAAAGATACAAGATAACCCCTATAATATTCCACAGCCGCACTCCCCACAAAGATTTGGCAATAAAGCACAAGTTCAAAAAGAACTCTCCCCCATAAAATGTCATTCCCGAAAGAACAACAAAGGAGACCTTTCTTTTACAAGAAAAGAAGGATTTCTTTTGACATAACCAAATCACATGAAAAACATAGATTTGAATCCAAAAAATCTCAATTGAATCAACCACAAAAATGATCAATTCAATTGGCCATGCTCGACATAAGAGAACTTACGGAGCAACACAGTATATTCACAAAAATGTGGATCGGAGATAGACCAATACTGCGGAATAAACAAGGATTCATTCTATTTTTCATCACTATTTTCACAATGACTTATAATATACTTAATCCTTGTAAACAAAAGTGCATCCTTTCTTCCATCATAATGACATAAAAGGCTTTAACTTTTGTTTGTCAAAAGTTCAATCTATCTTTTATCAATACTTTCATACTGACATATAATAGAGATAACTTTTGAACAAGTATGGGACAATCAAAGGTTCACGGACGTGAACAACATATCCCATAACAATTTGCAATATATAAAATCATAAAGATTAAAATTGCAAAAATCATCTTCCAAATAACTTAAAATTTAAATAAATAAATCTAAAAACATTGAAGATTAAAATATTGGAAATAGCTATTGTACTCACAATAATGGCTATTCCAAACTCTAGTAATCCTTCTAAAATCACAAGAATAAATTCTCCTAAGAAGTTTCCTAGACATTGAGACCTCTGAAGAATTCTTTATCGTCCCCGAACTCCTTGTCGTCAACAGCCATAGGTACATAAGGTTCTTGAAGATAGGAGTCAATTCCAACAAACCTTCTAGGCTGATGATGTCGAACCAGGGCCTTCTGAATTTCAAGAGTTCTCATAACAATAGCCTTTATTTGTTGAATCTCCTTCCTTGTTTCCTTCAACTCATCAAGAACACCAGAAAACTTCTGAGAATTTGAAGGAACAACTCTTGGCTTCCTCATATTCATTCTTTTTCTTTTCAAAGTTGGAGGTAACGGAGATTTCTATTTTTACTTCATGATTGATGGATTAACAATCAGATTAACATCTTTTCCATCAGAAGACATATGATGCTTGGAGTATTCATACGTGTATGGTTTGTGAGAGAAAATCACAATTTAAGCTCAACAAGCAGTCTTAGGATAAAAAGAGTTTCAGAGAAAGAAAAGGAATGTAGGGTTACGAAACCTTTAACCACACAGGTTCACGCACGCACAATTCACAACCCTAAAGAGAGTAGAATTGTCGAGAATAACCCTCTTTTATTGATTAAACAAGGAAGTCCCTTCCAATATCAATTAGATATGAAGAATTCCAAATTTGCAAAACACAACAAAGCAAAGAAAGAATTTTTTTCTTTTCTTTTCCTAAAGCCTGAGGTGTACACAATCTTGTCTCTTTTGATCAGGCACATTATACAAGAAGCACCAAAACAACACAATCAAGTTGTGCTGTGGTGAACAACAATCTGTCCACCATAACCTTTTTGAAAGGAATTCATAGAACCCTGTCTATCAAAATGTTTAGACCATACTATTTTTTCTAGTGGTATTGTCTTATCTTTGGAAACTTACTTCTTCGAAGAAGATAAAATCTTACATACCTCAGCGGTTTTTTGAACAAGTTTGAGCTTGTTTGCTAGTCGATTCGCTTTTCGTTGAAGTTTATTGACATATCTCATCTTGTGTTTGTACTTGAAACACTTTGAAAGTTCATGACCTTTGATTGAACAATAAGAGCATGTCAACGGATAAGATGATTCAGACCCCCGAGATGTGCAAGCTGCTAGACACAGAGTGGAACCTGAAAAATCAGACAGAGAGTTTCCAACAGAAAGGTCATTTTTTTCTTCCATATTGGTTGAGTCTTCTTCTGAAAGAATATCAAGATTGATGTATGTATTGCTACAATTATCAAAATCAATATCTTCACAAAGAAGTGCAATACTTGATTTTTCATCTTCATTGGAATCACAGTGACCAGACATTTCATCAAGAGTTGCAGCAAGACCTTTGTTCCCAGTGTATTTTCTATGGTTCGGACACTCATTTGCAAAATGACCAAAACCTTTACACTTAAAGCACTGTGGCATATCCTCGTCATCATCCTCGTCAACATCCCTGTTTTTAGGAGGAATGCAATTGTGAGGTTTAACGGATGATCTGGGTTTGTCTCTGGAGAACCGTTTACTTATCTTCAATAGAAGATCTCTACACTGTCTTGTGATCAAAGAGACTGACTTGTCAAGATCTTCATATGATAGATCTGTTAGAGCACTGATCGGTCAAACTCGCAAGCGTTGCTATCTCAAGCTTGTTTGTAAGTCTTTATTTCTAGTCTACTTATAGCTAAGTCTCGAACTAGGATAAAAAGTGTAGTTGAGCTCTAGACTCCACGGCGTTCATCATGCAAAGATGAAGAACTACTCAAGGAACTGGTGGAACTTCATCGACTACAAGGTATGTGGAGACTTGAACTTATCTATCACTCAAAAGTCTATCTACTCTATCTCCTATCTTGAGACAAAAGTCGTATTGCTATATAGACTTCGATTATACACATTTGCTATTTCGAGCCGAGTTTATCTCGTTATCTATTTCTCGAAATATGTGTTGGTAAGCTTTCGCTTTGGCCAAGTTTATCTTTACAAATGACGAAAGTCATGTTGATTATTTCAATATCTTGAAAATCGCTTTGATGAAAAATAGTGTGTGAATAACCTCTATTTAACATCCTCTAAGAATGTTTCAACGATTGAAATGAGAGTTTAAAATATATAACCTTGAATGGATATAAACATTGTGTTTGAATTCATACTTGTGTAAGTCCAAAATCCTTGAACTAAAGTATGCGTACTTTACTAGTTCAGGATGTCCAAAAGCTAAGTCCGCGTACCCGTACGCGTACTGCCGGAAGTTCACATCCCGTAAATTTCTGTTGGAGTTTGTGAAATGAAAACAAACTCAAACCGGATACTTAAGTATGCGTACCGGTATGCATATTTTCTAAAAACGGTTATTTTCTAAAAACGGTTTATTCGTTAACTAATACGTATATAAACTAAGGAATGCATATTTGCAAACTTTAGCTATAATGTTCATGAATCGATTCGAATCAATCAAAATCGTTTTTTGCTTCGATTGTGTCTTATATACTTCTATGAGATCTAAGCAATTGAACAACTCTCTAACTAGTTCTTTTGAGTCATTTGAACTAGTTATGGTGAAGATGAATAAGGTTGATATGAAAGTTCTCATATGGCTAACCATTTGGTTAACTATTGTTGAACCAACTAAGTGTACACGTTTAGGTACGGTTACACAAACCTAAATGAACGTGCATTTCATTTGTGTATAACAAGCTAAGTTCGATCTAACGGTTGAAATATATTAGCTTGAATCTAATCAGGTTTTCATCTAACGGTGAATATTGAATGCTTTGTTACCAAGGTAACTTAGATTGCAAACCCTGATTTGGAGACTATATAAAGGAGAACTCTAGCAACTGGGAAACCTAATCCCCACACCTCCTGTTTGATACTAGTTGTGTAATCTAGAGTCGATTCTCCTTTAACCTTAGGTTTCTACCGAGACCCTGTAGGTTAACGACTTGAAGACTTCATTGGGATTGTGAAGCCAGACCCAACTATTTTCTCTGTAGTTGCGTGATATGATCTTTCTGTTTCTATCGTGATTGAGTGCAATCGTAAGATTGGCTTGAGATTAATTTCTCCGATGGGCAATATAGAAAAGTAGTCATAAACATCTTCGTCTCATCGTTTGTGATTCCACAGTATCTTGTTTCGCTAGTCGATTAAGATTATTGTGAGGTGATTGATATTTCTAGGATGTTCATCGGGAATATAAGTCCGGTATATAAATTGGTTCTTGTTTACCTTGATTTATCAAAAGACGGAACAAAACTCGTAGGTATTTCATTGGGAGACATATTTATCTATTCCTGTAGACTTTTCTGTGTGATGCAGATTTGTTTATTAAAGTCTTCGACTTTGGGTCGTAGAAACTCTTAGTTGTGGGTGAGATCAGCTAAGGGAATCAAGTGCGTAGTATCCTGCTGGGATCAAAGACGTAAGGAGCGCAACTGTACCTTGGATCAGTGTGAGATTGATTGGGGTTCAACTACAGTCCAGACCGAAGTTAGTTTGTAGTAGGATAGTGTCTGTAGCGGCTTAATACAATATGTATTCAATCTGGACTAGGTCCCGGGGTTTTTCTGTATTTGCGGTTTCCTCATTAACAAAACTTATGGTGTCTGTGTTATTTCTTTTCCGCATTATATTTTGTTATTTCTAGTCACAATCTCCCTAATTCCTAGATCATCAGATTCTTGGAAATGGTCAATTGATTCTTTTAAGTTATTATCAGGTAGTGCATCTTTACTCATCTCTACGGGTCTATCTTCTTCGTCTAAGACTATTGTTTCTAAGTCGCTAGACTCTAAAACAACATTTTCATAATAAACCCGTTCCTCTAAACCACTATAGGCTTCGTAATCAAAAGGAAAAACTATATCGTCTAAAACGGTGGTATCTCTAATCAAATCCTCGTCCTTTTGAACAGGTGAATAATCATAAAAATTATTTGTATTTGAACTAGAAATAATATCATTATTAGAAAGCTCTATTGGATTAATAGTTTCCTGATCACTATGCCTACATATTTCAGATTCTTCGTCAGTACTATTCTCCTCCTCATCATCATAATATAATTTCTGACATTCAAGAATTCTTAATCTTTGTTCAAAACTAGGCGGTCTGTGTTTATAATACTTCTCGTAGATCATTAGATGTGATTCCTCGCTTACCGTTGGAACATCCCAATGTCGTTTCCCTTGCATATATTCACCAAGAGTTATTTTAGATGACGTCTCCTGATAATGAGAATTTCTACTCATATACTCTCGTAACGTCATCTCAGGTGGCGTCTCCTGATAATGAGAATTTCTACTCATATACTCTCGTAACGTCATCTCAGGCGGCGTCTCCTGATAATGAGAATTTCTACTCATATACTCTCGTAACGTCATCTCGGGTGGCGTCTCCTGAAAAGGATTCATCACCCCGAAAATACAAACTACAGAGGAATTCTACACAATCACAAACAAGGCTGACTCGACCAAATCAAACCTATTGAATCTAGCAAACAAAAAGCATGATGGCTCCCTTAGATTGTTTCTAGACCAGCTTCTATTCCTCCAAAAGGCAACTAGGTATCGTTTTAGCAAACCTCTCTAGATCGATCCGAATAAAGTGAGTCGAAGAGAAGTAGGGGAAGCTCAGAGGAGCTTTGATACCCCCACCTCTTTGGCAACGTTTCCCGTTAGGGCGGCTCTAGTCGGCTCACAGTAATCTTCTTGAACTTTTGAGTTAAGCTAATAAGATACCCAATACTTCCCTTTGAATGACTTTCCTACAAGCTCGTTACCCTATCGGTCTCGTTCTAATCAGTATTTTAATCTTGGGTTCGCGTAGGTTATGTGTTCCTAAGGCGGGCAAGAAGAGAACGGTGATGAAATCCGAACCCTTATCTTGTATGGCCTGGCCTTGCCCTTTACTAGGAAATTAAAGTCCGTATTCAAAACCTCAACATATATGCACCTTAAGGAAGACAGTAAACCCGCTGACAGGGGATTCGCGGGTGTTTAGAAGCTTACCTCCCGTACCAGACGGGCGATGAAACAGTTGTAGTCGACTCGGGCCACGACTCCTATGTCATGTACGAACCCGAGGGGCCGAGACGATATCGTAATCGTCGTCCTTCCCTGCAAACAGTTTATATTTAAAATTTTACCCTTCCGTAGGGTTAAAAATAATAATTAAAGTCCAACGTTTAATGTTCCAAAAATAAATAAAAAAAAGGTTCAAAAATAAAAATTTACAAAAATAAAGTCCTATTTACAATTTCTAAAAAAAGAAAATCTAAAAATAAAAATTTAATTAAAAATAAAATAATAAAAAAAATCTATAAAAAAAAATCTATAAAAAAAAAAAATCTAATAAAATCTAATTAAAAATAAAAATAAAAAAAATAAAAAAAATTATCTTCGTCTTTTCTCCGTTCTTTTCGCTTTGTCTAGCTTTTAATCCCCCAGGTCTTTCGTCTCCAATTCCTCTTTGATTCAAAACCTGCAACAAAAAGACAAATACCCAAGAAACGTAAAAAAGAACAAAAGAATAAAACTCTAAAAAAAAAAAAAAAACTCTAAATCTAAAAACAAATCCGCGTCGGCGGCGCCAAAAATTGATGTAATTTTAGGTAGTGGTAAGAATGGGTTCGTTCAGATTTGTGAAGATTCGAGTTTTTTTAAAATTAATAAAAATATATCATAATATTACAATTGGTGCAAGAGGTACTGGGACTGAGGATTTAATTTTTAGAGTGAAAATAACCAAGACACTAGATTCCACTATTACACATGAATAAATGATGATAAAAATTCCAAAACTCTAATTATTTTTAAAATCTCTTTTTCTTAATTCACAAATTATCAAGCATATTCTCAAACATTAATTGTATCCCTTAAGCATAGATTATCTAACCAAAGCATAACCTATCTAATTGAATCACAACTAATTAGGAAAAATTATGCAAATAATTAAAATTCTGCAAAGCAGTAATTTGAGTGAATTATAAATTGCAAAATTAGAGAAAAGTAAAATAATTACCAATTATTCATGCAACAATAGCTTCCTCCATGCCTTGGTTACGCGAGAATTAGCTCATCATTGTCATGGAAATATGCTCAAAATTCATCTTTATTAATGCTCAAAAATGGTTCACAAATGATGAAATAGGAGAAAATTGACAAAAACCGGGTTTGTAACACTTCTGTTTGTTACAAACCGAGCTGTTACAGAGAACGATAAAAATGAAGTGTTGTTAACACTGTCGCATTACGACCCTCACCCTATTGTCGCTATCACTGTTGAAGAACGACGGTTACGTTGCGTCTTATGTTCTTCGTGTTCATCATCATCAGCAGCAGCAGAAACTGAGTTCTGCAACTTGTGATTTCTTCTTCTCTGGCTCTCCTAAGCTCCCCAAACTCTCCACACCCCCTCTAAGTCTCCCAGGGACTCTATTTATACCAAAAACAGGCGTTGAATCTCCTCCATTAATTCCGAAATATTCACAATATCTTTTATTCATGATACGGGAATAATCAAGATTTTCATTCTCTGTTTAGCTCCTCCACGCGTTTTTAGAAGTCCAATCTCCTTATTTGTATCCATAACGGTCGAACACACTCCAAACTCGTGCATTACAGGCATCGAACTCACTGTAATTCATGTTATCCCGTGAAAATGTGTGTAACTCTGTTTTGCTCCATGCGATGATTACAGCCAATTCTAATCCAAACAGACACCCATACCAGCTTTCTATGGTCATATCACGTCTACCCATTAAGTTTCAGTGATTGAATCTCACTAAATCACGTCCAAAAATCGATCGAAAATTTGACAGAGAAATAAGTTTATTTTCCCGCCAAAAATATTCTTTTGAATTTGAGAAGAACATGTCCTCCCCCTAATCCTGCACGGGTGTCCCTTTAGCACTTGTCTTATGGGGTGCAAATAGTAATTTTTGGGCGTAGACAGTAAACCCCTAGGTGGCCCTAGTGGCCGAGTTATAGTCTCGGGAGGGTTTACCAGAGGTGTACCCACAAAACCTTTACTCCAGACCCTAGCTATCTACGCAGAACCTTGAAATGGCACTAAAGAACCTCCTTGGTTGGCATACTTATTGATTACGGGAGGAAGTACCCTGATGCGAAATTCCAATTGCTGTACACGAGTTTGCACTAAAATTCGTATATAAGTGACAGAGCTCTACTCAGATAGTTTCACTATGGACATCAATATCCGGAGTCAATAAATCACATGGAAAGATTAAGAGATGGATATAGAAAAACATAGATGGTTTTGATGTTGACTAGGTGAACGGTGTTTTCTCATATCTGTCTGAAGGCCTCCGCCAAGATGAACCTATCCTAATGGACTGAGATACCGGTCTGACTAATATCAACACAACTGGCATATACAAGGGGACCAGTGGTCAATAA
>JAJJMB010003267.1:2508102-2568156 GCA_023531105.1 Papaver atlanticum | reverse complement strand
AGGCGCCTGGTCGGCTAACAAATCTACAAAAAGCCATGGGAATGCCAAAGGCGCCTGTCCGACCAACAAATATACAAAAGGCAAGGGAAACGCCAAAGGCGCTTGACCGGCTGACATCCACGACAGACTATGAGAATGCCAAAGGAGGAGTAGGCGCGTTCTATCAACGATCGCCCAACCCATCGTTCCCTTTGGATAAAAAACAAGGGAGAGTAGGCGCGTTATAAAAACACCCGCCCATCTCACCACATCCCTCCGATAAAAAGAAAGGAGGAGTAGATGCGTTCTAGCAACGCACGCCCATCCCACCTCATCCCTCCGATAAAAAGAAAGAGGGAGTAGGCGCGTTCTATCAACGCTCGCCCATCCCACCGCATCCTTTGGATAAAAATAAAGGGGGAGTAGGCGCGTTCTATCAACGCTCGCCCAACCCATCGTTCCCTTTGGATAAAAAGAAAAGGAGAGTAGGCACGTTCTATCAACGCCCGCCTATCCCACCGCATCCTTTGGATAAAAAAAAGGGGAGTAGGCGCGTTTTATCAACGCTCGGCCATCCCACCGCATCCTTTGGATAAAAAGAAAGGGGGAGTAGGCGCGTTCTATCAACGCTCACCCAACCCATCGTTCCCTTTGGATAAAGAGCAAAGGAGAGTAGGCGCGTTCTATCAACGCCCGCCCATCCCACCGCATCCTTTGGATAAAAAGAAAGGGGGAGTAGGCACGTTCTATCAATGCCCGCCTATCCCACCGCATCCTTCTAAAAAAAAGAGAGGGGGGAGGTGGGGAGTAGGCGCGTTATAAAAGCGCCCGCCCAACCCCATACATCCTTCCAAAAAAAAAAAAGGACTATGAATAGTCGATGCTTTATGAAATCAAGAATAACAAGAAATACCAACAACGAACTAATAGTTAACCAAGCAGCACGCTAATATCCCACAAGTAATAAAAAAAAAAAAAAAAAAAAAATAACAACAAGCACAACAAACAAATCATCCGAGAAACAAGGGTCTAACATAACCAAAGAAAGACGAAGGAAAAGGCAACATAAAGAGGAAGCGCGTTAAACAGACTGAAGCATATACAACTCCTGCTTTTTCTTCTCAAGCTCCACGCAAACCGATGCTTCTGCGATCTCAGCCCGTATCACCTCATCGTTATCCACCCCAACATCAACAACCAATAGATTCAGTACCTCTTTCTTGCTAGCATTTGCCTCGAAGCGCTTCTCCAGCTCCTCCTCCATCTTGGAAATCTGACTCGTAAGCCGACCACGAGGGTCACTACGACTCTTCACCTTCGCCAACAATTCTTCCAACCACAGTATTGGAAACTTGATGTTAACTGCTGACCGAATAGTAGTCTCCCAGCCACGCATTGTTGCCGCATCAACAGGATCATCCCCTACCCGCGTGAGCTGGTCGGCGATTTCCAAGAGGTTTTTGGTCATGTAGCACAAAGTGCGAACATCCAGAAGACCTGCCTTCGCCATGTGACCACCACTACGCTCCACAATATCCTTATAATTAGCGGCAAAAACAGTCGGCACCCAAAAGCCGTGAACGAGAGTATGAGTGTCAGGGTCTACTCCGGCCTCGGCAGCACTCACCACTAAAGGAAAACGAAGTTGCGCGTCTTTAAGATTTGTTGGCACAACGGGGATGACTGGTACATCAGGAACAACAGTCTGCTTCTCCAAAGGGGTGGAAGAACCACTACCATCCATACAAACACGTTTAGTAGAGTCGTCGCCACTGGCGACTACGCGCCGCACACCGTATGTATCAGGTTTAGTAGTATCTTTACGCTTTTTACCCATGTCCTAGCGCCAATGATGGAATTTTACAAACAAACGAACGAAATAAAAAAAAAGGCATAAAGAGACAAGAAACTAACCTCGTGAATCGACGAATCAAAAGGGATATCAACGGGTTTAGGACGAGACGCGGAAGAACTAGAAGACGACTCAGAATCACTAGTAGCGCCTAAAAAATGAGAGATGAATACCATTGCGAAAAATAATTTTGATTTATAAAAAAAAAAAAAAGGAAAGAGAGAGGAAGGAAGGAAGAATGATAAAAACGAAGACACGTATTAAATAGGAGGTTACCCGCAGGATCATTAACAGTTAGTGCCACATGGGATGAGGACCTACCAAAAACTGACCGTCTGGACCAGACGGGCTCATTGATTGCATAACGACACTAGGGTACACCGGAGGTCTGCCCCTAGCACGAACAGTCTCATCCCGAAGAGGATGAACTGACGATATGTGAAGGTGATGAGATACCCAACCGGTCCCCGTGGGAAGATTAACCCCAAGGTCTCTCAACTAGTCTACAAACGAGGGAGTCGGACTGCTGCTTACGCTCCCAGGAGGTTATGACGCGCTCCTCCGATGACCCTGCTGAGGTTGTAAGGATGAGATGCTAGCGGAAGAATAAGGGCGCGGAGCAGACAATTTAGCTGCCTCTCGCCTAGCCTTCTTTGCAAGGCTCTTCTCAGTCCAATCACTCTCAGGCATGTTAGGTACTCTTCCATTACATACGAAGGGGCCTTCTACTCCCACGCGGTTAGAATGAGGAGCTTCCTGAGAACGTAATCCCCGTCACTCATTTTATCAAAGAGAAAGAGGGCGACGATAAATAATAGATGAATGTAAAGCAAAGGAAACAACAAGTACCTGTGTTACCAGAGGATTGGTAGATGGTCTTACTACCTCTATCCGTGGGAGCTTACAATCAGAAAACGACTTCGACCCCTTCTTTGGCCTTATGGGATCATGACCCTCAGGAGGAGCCCAATAAGTCACTAAAAGCTCCAAAGGGCGACCTTTGGTAGCTGGAATGAGACGATGCGCAGCAGCTACGACATCATCAAGCTTAATCCGGCTGGACGCATGAAACGCTCGAAGGTCTTGAACGGATAGGTCATGGGGAGGAGACGATTCGCGCAAAAGGAAATTCAAAGCCCGACGACGTATGAAATCATGGTACTCGTGGGCTCCCTCAGTAACTGCCAAAGGACGCTCGGGGATAGGCTGCTTGAACACAAAGTTTATCCCTCAATCTGACAGACGTGCCGGTCCCTTGAAAACAAAACAATCAAAACTGGCGACGATATCCCCGATATCAGAGCTTCCCCAAGGAGGAAACCTATGATGAATTACTTGGTCAAACCCCACTTGCCGAGCTACACGATCGGGGTTGTAAGACATGGCGATGAACTTGCCAGCGTGGAAACCAGGGAGATAGCCATGCAACACAGCCATTACCGAATCAAAATCTGCCTCCACCAAAAGCTTTGTCGAGTCCAACTCTGTGTCGAAAGGCGCAGTAAAGTCATAGTGCGCTGGAACCGATCGACCATCCTGATAACAAAATGATACAAAGTCTTTAGCCACGTCCAGATGCTTGGCAATATCGCCCTTTGGAACTTTCCCCTTGAGATGCCAAAGAGCCATCCGCGGGTATCCGTAAACAACTGGAACCCTCTTAACCGAGCCATCATCTTGTCTAACATCTTCCTCGCGGTGAATCACTAGTTCATTAGGATCAGGCGCGTACGGGGAAACATGCTCCCAAGACCATGCTTGCATAAAAGAGGCTGGGATGTAAGTCTCGATCTTATGGGATGAACCCACCGTCTGAAGGTCGTGACAGAACAAATCTAGATGGCGATACAAACCGCCTAAAAACATCGGTGCAAGCAGGAAAGAAACGCCGCGAGATAGCAACACCGCCATCGGCACAAGTTCACTCTTAATAGTATCTTGGGGACTGTACTCAAACACATCATGACAAATCCAAAATAGGATGTAAGCGTCCAACTCTGCACGAGGGTTCTCCTCTTTTCGTTTGGGGGGAAGAACTTTTCCATCTACTAACCGCGGAACCCAATACTTGATCCAAAGAGGGAAGGAAGCGCTGCGGTTGGTCTTGGTAACCCACTCAGGACCGGCCTCTGCTGAAGGAGCTGAAGAGCCATGAATCGCTTCGTGTGCACGGATAGAGCTAGCAAGCAATCGCTCACCCATTGGACGCGCTGAAGGAGTCTTCTTCTCCTCAACCCATTTGGCCTTCCCCTTTGCGGCAGACGACAATGCCTCTTTCTTACCCGCGCCAGCAATCTTCTTATCCTCGCCCTGTTTTGATGGTGTCTGGTCCTTCTGCACCAATTCATGTTGGGAAGCATCTTTATAATTCAATAGATAAGTACACAACGCTTTATCCTCGTCGTCCAGCGCTCCGTAAATAGCTTCCTCGTCATACGAATGACTACCATGGATAGGCAATCCCGTAAGGGCGACTACATCCTCCAGAACAATGGTTGCTTCCCCCCACACCGTAAGAAGGGTATGAACAGGAGGAGTCTAGCAACAAAAGAGCCGTGTTATGTCGCGCCTACACCTCTTCACTTCCCGTTTGAGAGATGAATTTATGGCTTCGTCAACACCTGCTTCACGAAGGGTGGCCACGTGACCAGGGTTGGAACATATATAGGATGTCCAGTACGGCCATATCGGATGAGTTTTTGACTTGGAACGAATATCGATGACAGGAAGATCGTAATCACCACAGTGAATAGTCATCCGCGACACCGATTTAAATGCAAAAAGCATCCATGGTCTCCGATTCGGGTTGCATAAGCCACCCGGGGGCAAAAGGATAAGGTAACACAGGAGGATTTAGAAGGCAAGGGACCAAGATATCATCAAGAGGATAAACGTGCTTACCTCCAAGGAACCCCCTCAGCTTTAGCGCGCGTTTTAGATCGGGTCCGCTAGTAAACTCTGCAATCATATATGACTTGCCATCCGCCGGAAGAGGTAAGAGAATTTTATCCTGGTCCGAATATTCGGTCTCCTCAGAACCCCTGCTCATGGCTCCTTCAGACTCGTCAGATTCTTCAGATGAACTACTGGTGGAACTACTAGACATGGCGAGTGTTTGTGTGTATTCAAAAGGAAGGAAGAAGAAGAAATATAAGGGGAAAACAAACCAACAGGTCTATATATAGGGGGCCTCAAGGCCTGAACGTGGCGGTTATGCAGAGGGAATAGTAATCAGCAAAAACTAAAAAGAAGAGGGAAAGTTTGCACGATAAAAGAAGGTCAAACATCGCCCTTAGTCATGGAGTCGATAAAGAGGAAAAAGATTCTCACACCCAACTTCCTACAAAAAAGGGGGGGCACTCGAAAAGAAATTTCTATGACTATCGGGTTATTTTACAAATAACCCAATAGTCAGAGGACTAATGTTGATACATGAAAAATAATATCCCTTAACGGGTTTAGGATCCCCCCTAAGAGGGGAGGTAAGCCTAGTATGAGACGTGGGGACTTGGGGACTAGGCCCAAGTACAATAAGAAAATACCCATGAGATAGGAGGGACAAATGAGGAATTAAGAGATAAGGAAGAGGTTATATTAAGGAATGGCATTAGAAGTAATTAAAGAGGTTTATGACATGTGACATGATGTCATAAAATGAGGGTCTTTTAGGAAAGTCTATTGTTGATGGCGGTTTTTAGTTCAGGGCTAAAATTGTAAAACCATGCATTTATTATGCTGTCATTCTGCAAAGAGACAGAGCCATGTAAAAGTGATGAGTACACAACCTCTTCATTTGCGCATTAATTGAGCAATTCAATATGTTTACATGAAATTTATCCAGAATGGTGCATGTAGCAAAAATCCCAGATATTCTGTAAATTTCGACACCCTGCCTATATTATTCATTAATATAGGACTCACTGAATACTTTCTGTGCTGTGTTCCACGGCTGAACCCTTAATATTGATATGACATGACAATTAGTGTTCACTCGCAGCTGAGTAGGATAAATTTCCCGAAGTATCAAGGTTGAGGTTTACATAAAAGTACTCAGTCAGAAAGCATACTGCTCTCTGGCAATAAATAACTCTGTGTCAACATGCAGAATCCAATCAATTTTGTAATAATTCACAAGATTCAATATCAACCTAATTAATTTGCAAAAAAATTTTTTTTTGCGCCCTGCGTAGTATATCAGACCCTGCTGGTCGAAACTAAACCTAGGCAAACTAGGCAATTGATCCGCCATGGATTAGTAGGTGCAAAGTCCTACCGAAAATCATAAAACAAGGAATAAAAGAGGAGCCGCGGAAAATAAGAGCAGCAACAAAGGGTGGTGTGGACGTGCCATAGGCCAGCCGGCGCCACTTGCAGATGGCCACGCCCCCATGCTTCTTGACCGGCCCTCCTCTTTCCCATCGACCAATCAGGTCGCTTAAAATCCGCCACATGCACATGAGTTGTGGCTGGGCCCATACTTGCCGACCCTCTTTCTTGTCGACCAATCAATTCGCATTAAACCCGCCACATTATTAAAAGAGGCAAGTTGCGCCAGATGGTCACAACGCCAATTAGCTTCCCAAAACCGTGCCAACAGGCAAATGGCACGCCAAACGTGCTATTCCGCTCCAGCAAGTGAATTGGCATGCAAAACGTGCCATGCCGCGCCAATGTGCTAATCGGCATGCCAACATGCCACTCCGTCGCAGTAACATGCCAACGTGCCACAAATGGCGCAGCCGCGTGCTAACCCACTTTCTGTTCGTGGCCAACGCCATAACGGACAAAAATTAGGGAATTCTAATCGGAAACACGACTTTTCTTTAGTGGCATTAGTCAAAACCCTAATTTCCAGTCATAGCCCAAATTACGCCACTTTGGGGCCCACAACATGCCATGAGCCATGCGGGACCCAGAAAACCCTAAAAATGACGCCATGTTATAGCCACTCATAGCTGCCCTTATTCCTATGGCCATCCCCACGTTATGGCCCTGCCATAATTCCTTTGGCGTGGCCATGGCACCGTTTGCACAAAAAACGTCACCGTGCCGTGACCAAATGCCACACGCGCCAATTAAGGTTTCGGTGTGCCAAACCCTAATTTAGGTAAGGTTGCTACACCAACCAAGACAAGTAATGCTACCTAGGGCATTAAGTTTGATATGGAACCTGAAACTAATGTTGCCGAGCCATATTTGGGTCTAACACCAATACGCCAAAATATAGCGGCCACGGCTACGCCAGGCGCTATTCGTGCCACCATGCCACTGGCATATGCCAACCATGCCGCTGTGCCACTGGCATGTGCTAAATATTCCAATGTGCCACTGGCATGTGCCAATGGCTCCACTATGATATTAACAGGTGCCAACGGAATGTGGTCATAATCAACGACCACCCTCTCTCCTGAATTACAATCTCAGCCATCCAAATTCACCGCAGAATTGATCGACCTATGGTAAGTCTTAGGCGACCAACCAAGACTAACCTAATAGCATCACACACTATTCTCTTGTGGCAAGTCTCCTGACTTTGACTTGCCACACATGGCTATCTGCTACTTAGTTGGCATACAATTAATCAGAATAGCTAGGTCTTGCATACAAGACCCATTCGGCAATCTGCTACACATTTTCCATGAAAATACTCGAGACATCAAACATGTCACAAACTGGGGGATGCTCATCAGGGTATTGGTCTGGCGGTTTATAGCGTGCGGCGTGCAACACGCCCATTATAAGAAAGTGTCAGGAAAGCAGGGCAGTTGGTGGCGGCAAGAAGTAGTGGGTGTAAACAAACTCGTTTCCTTCATAGTGGGGGCGTAGTTTCTGGCACTTACACATTACCCCACTTCTCCATCACTCAACCACTCCCAATTCCTACGGGATCAGGGTGCATTCAATTATGACTTGTATAAATAGGTTTCTTGGTTTAGGCCAACCCTTCTCCTTCACTTTGTGACCGAAGCAAGACTGGAACGGCCATTTCTTTGTTTAGGCCAGGATTGTACAGATTGATCTCTCGAAACTAAAGTACACCCGTGCAGTGCATTTTTTTAGGTCTAATTCGTTTCTCATCAACACACCCAAATTTACCAAAACCAGCAGAAACTGTTTTTACCCCAAAACAACTGGCGACCACAGTGGGAGATTAATCTCTCGGTTGCAAAATCAGTTTCTCAGGATTCATTCCATTTTTCTCAATTTCAAAAGGGTGGATCTTAGATCCAATATAATCATTAAACTCAATTTAGGTTCAACAACCAATTTCAATTCCGGTATTCCGTTCGCTAAGAAGCTTCACAAAAATGCTATTTCAAGCAATGCTACTGGAAATGCCTTAGATAGCTGAGCACTAGTAAATCTCCCAGATGAAAGGACCATAAAGCCGCGTGAAGACACATGAAGACGTGATTACTACTTAGGAAGGCACAATGGATTCTCTCGAGGTCCGAATGGAGCAGCCACATCTGCAACACCATAATTGTTATATGGAGCAAGCCGGAAACGCCTCAAAGTTATCACCGATATTAATGTCTCCAGGGTCCACACTCAGGGAGATAAAAGGAAAGATTCGCATAGCCGTTGTTTCAGTATGGAGATAGTCGACAACAAATCTCAACACCAGTGGAGTCCTAGAAAGGCACCTGCAGAGATCACGAAAGAGAGGGTCTATCTCCATTCCACCACTACTACCATTTTATGGTCAGGAGTATCCGCTATCACTTCATCATCAAAATGTATAGATCCATACCATGGAGCAATTCTGGGAATTCGTACATCTACACTAATAAAGGAGGCTTGACACATCTTTAAATCATTCATAGGGGTTCGCCTATTATGCCGACCCAAGCAAGAGCAAGCCCGATACATCTTCAGATATACTGGAGACGACACGTCAAGAGAGCATCCTCAAGAAGATAACGGTGCCCGCACCATCATGTCAGGAAAGAATCCGCATCCGAGATAACTTCACGTAGAGAAAGATTCGAGAAGTTGCTGCACCAAAAGGGTCCACGTTTCCCATATTTCCTTTGCCCAGGGAAGTGGGTAATGCTGAAGAGTTCTCCAAATTTCCTACCGGAAGAACCTACACCGGATGTTCCAGCAAAATAACAGGCATCTCGATGACTACGTCAAGAGATCCAAAATTGAAGCCCTCGATTTCCAAGTATACTTCTGGTACTAACACATCAACATATAACTCACAAAGAGAGACATTTGATCAGCAGCGTCACCCACGGACATGGCATGTGGTTTAGAAAGGTTACGGGTCGTTTTGCAAGAACTCCGTCAGAAACGTTTTTACACTACCCTACGGAAGAATTGAAACTGGTGCTAATTGGTGAAGAATCTTGGAGTGATACATATACCAAACGATTCGTATGGAAGTCTTATACAACATACTAAAAGGGCACGTCAATCCTATGAATGAGCTATAAATAGAAGCTGAAACTCTCGACTACGTGACAGCTGAAAAACCCACATAATTCTTCTTGGAAAGTTCTGAATTCTCGGTGTCAGGTACTTTTCACCCAACAAACGGACTCCGAATGAATAAATTATTTTTGCGAAATTTATATTTTCTTCTTAGCAAAAGAATGAGAGGTCAATCACCTCATTCCGATATTGTACGAAGATTTTGCGGCCGTTTTGGCAAGAAGACACGAATATGAAATTTTCATCAAGTCAATACACCAAGGTCGCATGCAAGCAACAATAGGTAAGCTGCCGCACGTAGAGAATCACGGAAGAGCTACTTCGCCGAAATAAGAAAAGAGAAGGATAAGAATAAATAACCTCACGGACATGAGTTATATTAAAAGGAGAAATCCTTCTTTTGGGCCATAATGTCCGAGCCACTCCTTCCTGCCAAGGTTCGTTCCGTAGCCGCCACTCCTTCCTGCCAAGGTTCGTGCTATAGCCGCCACTCCTTCCTGCTAAGGTTCATGCCCGTAGCCGCCACTTCTTCCTGCCAAGGTTCGTGCACGTAGCCGCCACTCCTTCTTGCCAAGGATCGTGCCGTAGCCGCCATTCCTTACTGCCAAGAATCGTGTCGTAGCCGCCACACTCCTTCCTGTCAAGGATCGTGATCGCAGCCAGCCAAGATGCTGCCAAGAACCTTTGCTGCTCGTTTGTTGATACCATCCAGAGCTTCACCATAGCAACAACCACTACAAAGGTAATCCGTACTTCTTCATATTTTAGTTTCACATGGAAGAAGTAATAGAGTCACCAGTACAGATGCAAGATGGTGATATCTTTATCATGGTCAACCCACCGGCCATACAAGATAGAAACATGTAAACCACACTTGGGGACTGAGGCTCTACATGGAATTCCTTCACTGTCAAAGCTCAGAAGACACGGTCAACTAAAAAGTCATAGCCATGACAAGGTCATCTACTCTTCAAAGGTGTAGCATAAGGATATCATCACCTCTCTGTCTGGAAGGCGCCTGCAACACTTTACGAGGCCGCGACGGATCCCAAGCCTACTCAGAGAAAACAACTTCAGTAACTAAAGAGAAGTTCGACCGGGGGCTGCTCATCGCAGTCCATCCCCGACAATAATCAAAGATTCATGAGATAACTTCATAGACATGGCTGAAACATTTTTCTTGAAGAAACAGGGGGAGCCACGATTAACAACATAACTCTCTCACTTCTACCTCTTCGTTATCCAGTATATTTCGTCCATGTGATGTTCCAAGCATCCCAGCATCGCATCCAGGAGAGTACAATAATCTTGTATCAAATCCCATAGGCGTGGATTCAAGGTAATACAATAAAAGTAGGCTACACTTGGGGACTGAAGCCTCCTTCAGGTTTAGAAGTTTAAACGCAGTCACCACCTTACCAGCGAATGCAGTAGAAGATCATCTTCCACGAGAAAATAGGCTCAGGATAATTACACATGGGGACTACCAGCATGGGATGCCTTCACTTCCCTCAACCAGGTTATTTTTGATGTCAATATCGGCACTTTCGAAGCTTTACGATCCGCAGGAATTTCTCAGCATGAATCCATACACGTGCATCAAAGACTCCCAAAAGCACGCCACGGAGATATTTACATATCCATCCACGTCATCGGATCTATGACCAGACAGAAGAGTAACTGGGGACTGCTCATCACATCCCATTCGATATAATAGCCCGAGATGCAGAAGATGGTTCGAAGGATGTCGCTTGGAATGAAATTCTTGAAGACTTGATAGCAGCACAGCGGCAACGGAACGCCTCTTAGCTCGTCTACTTCACCCAACGGCTCCGGAAGATTTCGACCATACAAGCATCCACAGCATATCATCATCGCAATCAGAAAGGAAAGAATAAGCCTTCCATAGACCGGCTCAGCAGTCCAGACACCAAATAACTTAAAGTCAATAACGGATCAACAACGCAGCTCACTCCCCAAGATTATCCCTGACGTGATCATTGCCGAGCATATATTTCATCCATCCATCCCAGGAGTGCAATAGAGTTTGGTAAATTTTGAAATCCACTAGAGAGGTTAGATGCTCATTTTTCTGGATTCAGAACCTTATTACACATTCTGGAGAAGATCGATGGTACTATTGGGTGGCTACATGCGCAAAATAGAAAAGAGCACCTACCTTGAGTTCTCTTGGCTCGCCTTGCTGCTGATTATAACTATTGGAGATTGTTTTGTTGCCGTTGACGCCGCTAACAAAGAAAGTCATTCACACCAAGTTAAATGTCCAAGTTTGATCAACTACTCATGGATATTACACTCATAGCTAAAATACGAAGACAAGATGAACTTACCTTGTTGCTGACGATTGGCACACCTATGATCGAGCTGCTTCAAACGAACACAAGAAGCATACGAGCGAATAATAAAAGGGGAGGAAGTTAGCACGCCCTTTTATATGCATAGCACTTTTGGAATTCGAGTAAAGGAGGTTTTTCCTTTTGGACCATGCACGGAAGAAGGCAGCTGGGCCCGCGGTGCCAACGCTCCATGGCACCAACCTCAATGACCAAGCTAGCAGCGCGCCAGCACGAGGAACACCAGCCGCACAACCTACAATACTTCGTGGCCAGGCCATCCGCTCAACCTGCAACGCTCCGTGGCCAGGCCAGCCGCTCAACCTGCAACGCTCCGTGGCCAAGCTAGCAGCGCGCCAGTACAAAGATCACCAGCCGCTCGTATTTGCCGCCAAAGGTCGATCAAGATTTCCTGATAATCCCCGTATGCCTCTCCTTTTTAGTTTTTTCTCGTCTGTCACCATTTAATGCTTACCCCGCAACAGTGCCACTGTTACGCGCTAAGCAGGGGACTTAATGTTGATGGTGGTTTTTAGTTCAGGGATAAAATTGTAAAACCATGCATTTATTATGCTGTCATTTTGCAAAGAGACAGGGCCATATAAAAGTGATGAGTACACAACCTCTTCATTTGCGTATTAATTGAGCAATTTAATATGTTTACATGAAATTTATCCAGAATGGTGCATGTAGCAACAATCCTAGATATTCTGTAAATTTCGACACCCTGCCTGTATTATTCATTAATATAGGACTCATTGAATACTTTCTGTGCTGTGTTCCACGATTGAACCCTTAATATTGATATGACATGACAATTAGTGTTCACGCGCAGCTGAGTAGCATAAATTTCAATAAGTATCAAGGTTAAGGTTTGCATAAAAGTACTCAGTCAGAAAGCATGCTGCTCTCTGGCAATAAATAACTCTGTGTCAACACGCAGAATCCAATCAATTTTGTGATAATTCACAAGATTCAATATCAACCTAATTAATTTGCCAAAATTAGTTTTTATGCGCCCTACGCAGTATATCAGACCCTGCTGGTCGAAAATAAAACCTAGGCAAACTAGGCAATTGATCCGCCATGGATTAAGAGGTGCAAAGTCCTGCCGAAAATCAAAAAACAAGGAATAAAATAGGAGCAACAACAAAGGGAGGTGTGGCCGTGCCATAGGCCAGTCGGCGCCACTTGCAGATGGCCACGCCCCACCATGCTGCTTGACCGGCCCTCCTCTTTCCAATCGACCAATCAGGTCGCTTAAAATCCGCCACATGCACATGAGTTGTGGCCGGGCCCATACTTTCCGGCCCTCTTTCTTGTCGACCAATCAGGTCGCTTTAAACCTGCCACAGTATTAAAAGAGGAAAGTTGCGCTGGATGGTCACAACGTCAATTAGCTTCCCAAAACCGCGCCAGCAGGCTAATGGCACGCCAAACGTGCCATGCCGCGCTAATGTGCTAATCGGCATGCCAACATGCCACTACGCCGCAGTAACATGCCAACGTGCCACATATGGCGCAGCCGTGTGCTACCCCACTTTCCGTTCGTGGCCAACGCCATAACGTACAACAACTAGGGCATTCTAATCGGAAAAACGACTTTGCTTTAGTGGCATTAGTCAAAACCCTAATTTCCAGTCATGGCCCAAATTACGCCACTTTGTGCCCCGCAACATGCCATGAGCCATGCGGGACCCAGGAAACCCTAAAAATGGCGCCATGCTATAGCCACTCATAGCTTCCCTTGTTCCTATGGCCGTCCCCACATTACGGCCCTGCCATAATTCCTTTGGCATGGCCATGGCACCGTTTGCACAAAAAACGTCACCGTGCCGCGGCCACATGCCACACGCGCCAATTAAGGTTTCGGTATGCCATCCTAATTTAGGTAAGGTTGCTACACCAACCAAGACAAGTAATGCTACCTAGGGCATTAAGTTTGATATGGCAACTGGAACTAATGTTGCCGATCCATATTTTGGTCTAACACCAATACGCCAAAATATAGCGGCCACGGCTACGCCAGGTGCTGTTCGCGCCACCATGCCACTGGCATATGCCAACCATGCCGTAGTGCCACTGGCATGCGCTAAATATGCCACTTTGCCACTGGCATGTGCCAATGGCGCCACTATGCTATTAACAGGTGCCAACAGAATGTGGTCATAATCAACGGCCACCCTCTCTCCTGAATTACAATCTCAGCCGTCCAAATTCATCGCAGAATTGATCGGCCTATGGTAAGTCTTAGGCGACCAATAGCATCACACGCTATTCTCTTGCGGCAAGTCTTCTGACTTTGACTTGCCACACATGGCTATCTGCTACTTAGTTGGCATACAATTAATAAGAATAGCTAGGTCTTGCATACAAGACCAATTCGGCAATCTGCTACACATTTTCCGCGAAAATAATCGAGACATCAAGCATGTCACAAACTGGGGGATGCTCATCAGGGTATTGGTCTGGCGGTTTACAGCGTGCGGCGTGCAACACGCCCATTATAAGAAAGTGTCAGGAAAGCAGGGCAGTTAGTGGCGGCAAGAAGTAGTGGGTGTAAACAAACTCGTTTCCTTCATAGTGGGGGCGTGGTTTCTGGCACTTACACATTACCCCACTTCTCCATCACTCAACCACTCCCTCTTCCTACGAGATCAGGGTCGATTCAATTATGACTTGTATAAATAGGTTTCTACCTATTTTGACCAGACAACAGAGTTTTGGTTAACAACAACACAGTATCCATAAAAACACAAAAGAACTGATAGCTTACATTCCGCAAGCCAGTTTCACATTCTGATACAAGTCATAAATAGCCACACCTTCAGAATTAACCATTCTTGTCTTAACCCCTTCTTTGCTTCCCTCCCTAAGACCAACCCTTCTCCTTCACTTTGTGACCGAAGCAAGACTGGAACGGCCATTTCTTGGTTTAGACCAGGATTGTACAGATTGATCTCTCGAATCTAAAGTACTCATGTGCAGTGCATTTGTTTAGGTCTAAATTCGTTTCTCATCAACACACCCAAATTTACCAAAACCAGCAAACACAGTTTTTACCCCAAAACATCTATATAAGGAAGGACAAAGTACAATGGAAGGACAACTCTCTCTCTCTCTTACCATTCCTAGTAAAGTGAGGTCACTTGGTGAAACTAGGACGGGTAGAACCAGAACTAAAATCACCCCTCAACAGTATGCACTAAAATCGCAAGAACAAGAGTTGTTGACGATGTTGTTATGTGTGAGAACTTGATTTTGAGAGAGAAATCTTGTTTCAGATAAAAATCTGACGAGAAACCATTTTTGCAGAAGAAAATCTCGTCTACAGGAGAGAGAGAGAGAGACAAAATCTGAAAATGAAAATATATTATGAATTCTCTCTTGTATATATACAAAAGGGTAGTGTTATCATTATTAAAATACATAATATAAAATTATGTGCCAGATCTGAAGAGAAATTAATATTTTGGGACTAAAAATAACATTTTTCTAAAGTATGGAGTTGACAATGAAGGATCCATTTTGTTGGGTTTCTTAATGTTGAATCCATATAGTAAGGGGTTACTAGTAGTTTTCACTAATTACAAAAGACTAATATTAATACCGTATACAATAAGCATAGAAAAAATAAATAATGATCATGCATACTGAGTCCATATAATTCTCAACTTTGCCCCTCTCTCTCATTCAGATCCTGGCTATTTCTCAAGCTTCTTAATGTAAGTAGATAACCTTGCTCACGCTCTAGCTTATCCTTCATATTTTGGTATAACACCAGAACTTCTCTTCGGGTTGGGTACCCAACAGATGGATGATATACCACCCGCGTCCAACTCGTAAAAATGATCGTTTTCAAAACTTCACCACCCAATCCGCCGAGAAACGGGTTGGGTATCCACCCGCTAAAATACGAATTGATTTAAAATCGATGGTTATGGGTATTTTTGCTCACCCCTAGGTGGTTCTCGGATCGAAGTCGGGTCCTATAGCTTTTTGTAAAAATTTCTGGGGATTTTTTAGCTTTGCCTCCTAAACAAATTAGTGATCTGGCCTTACCCCCTGATTTATTAATGTTACCAACTTTCCCCCCTAAACTAGAATTCTGCACTAAAACATCCCTACACCTGTTCTACTGCCATTACAGATGAAATGACGAACACACATCGAAACTGACATATGGTTCATATTGAATTATATCTTATGGTAAAGCCTAATTTACCCGCAAAGAAAAACCCGTACCGCTGGTAACTCTATTAATTAAAAAAGAATGAAAAAGATGCCTGAACTTTTTAAACATTAAGTACTTTTTTGAGTAATAGGAGATTCAACAGTGAAATTCAGGTAACACAAATTACCCCGCAAGAAAGAAAATTTAAATGAAGTTGATGCGTTAAGGCTCAGGACAGTAACAAAAAAAAAATCTGGTTTTGTGATTTAAATCCATACGTTTGTGCTTGATTAATTACAGAGAGAGCTCCTAATGACAATGAATGGACTGCAATTTAGTTCACCTCACTCACCGACCACCGGTGATTTAACGCAAACCCAGTAATCCTAAAAAATGGTGAAGAAATGATAAAAACTGATTTTCTTTACTCATTTGAGGCTAGCACTAAATTAGCCTTATTCCTTACTATTCCATACTAGTGAACAAGAAGCAGTATTTAACTCTGTCTCATGCCTGTATGTAAAAAAATTGGCTCATGACCGACTAGCTTTAAGTTTGATCAAGAGGTTGCACTCGTGCAAATAATATTTGACTACGCATTTGGTGGTTGTGCACCAGTTCTTCTATCATATATTTGCTTGTTACTCTTTTTCGATATCATATAGAGCACTTGTGTACCTTTTGGCTTCATTTCCGAAACTTTTTGACAAGGATTGAAGATTAGACATCTAGTTGAAGTGTGGAATATTTGTTTGATTATATTCACCAAACAGTAGTTGTTGCCAATCTTCAAGTTTTGGTTTTAGGGTTCAAAAAAGTTATTCTTGTTATGTCTAGGGATATTTCAGTCCAGAAATAAAATTTAGGGTTAAAAGTTACTAGCATTAACAAATTAGAGGGAAAGTCAAATCACTAATTTGTTTAGTGGGTAAACTAAAAAACCCCAAGTTTCCGAAAGAATAGAGTGGACCACTGTAGATGGGGAAAAACGATTTGCTGGTTTTTAAGGGATTGAGGAGACGACCGTGCGGAGGAGATTCCTCGAACCGAGCAAACTGCTTAACCTCACACATATGCACTGCACGGGAGTGCTTTGAGTTCTAGAGATTAATCTGTAGGACTCCTGCCTAAACCAAGTCAATGGCCGTTCCAGAGTCAATTCGGTCATAAAGAGGGAGATGGGTTGATCTGTAGGAGGGAAGATGAAAATTGTAGGATCAATGATGATCAAGGATTGTGGATGTGTTGAAGGTTTCTGCAAATATGTGTAAATAAGTTTGATCGAGAGAACTTGTGTATAGACGAATGTTCTCTTTAGTCATCGATTCAGAACTTATTTATATTGGTAGAATAGCAAACACCTTGATCCCAGTAAGTGTGACGGTTTCTTGAGTGAAAGAGTGGGAAAGTGGGAGATTGTGGTAAAATCAGTTCCATGTCGTGCGGAGACTTGGTTGATCGTCCACCCACTACTTTGCTAACTCCTTCAACCGCTTGCACGACTTACTCATGTTTCTCATCGTGGATGAACACACGTGCTGTAGACCGCCAGACCAAAACCCTAACTGATATCCCCCATGTGACGTGATTGATGTCTCACGAACGTGGAGTCTGCAAAGCAGACGTGTATTTGATTAGTCAGTTGTTTACTTATTAGACAGTGAGTCTAAGTTTTGTTGAATTGAGCATGAGTGACGAATGCTCAGTGATTCATGGATTGAGACGTACATGTTTTATGTTGATATTGCTCGTCTGAGTACATATTGTAAATTCGAGCAACTGAGCAAGTATTGCTCGATTCGACGAATTACTGGTAATGTGACCCAGTAAAATATTAATTAAAATATTGGTAGCCTACCAAATATCATATAATCAATCCAGATGTTGATTACTGGATTAACATAAAATTATTAGTGTTTGAACTTGCTCAGAATGATGATTTGTGGAGCGTTTGTTCGAAACCTTAATTTTTAATCAATTGTTCGTCAATTGATGAATTGTTGAAAATAGGTCAATGAGTGAAGAGGGACCGAACACAGGGGATAATGGATGACCATGTGATGCCCAAGTGCTCGAGTGAGCGTGCACCAGATTCATTAGTTGACCGGTTGGTGAAAGAATGATCAAATGCTGCTGTAGATCATTTATTAGAATAATGCTCGTATGAGCATTAGGTGATAAAACCTAATTATGTAGAAGTGAGGGACCGTCCAAGGGAGCATGAAACCGGCCCTTGGTGGTCATGGGACCAGCTGATGGTCGTTTGAGCAAATTCCAAGTTGGTTGGAAAAAGTTTGAACCCAATATGAGCAATTGAGCAAATTAGGTAAAATTATAAGAATATGTGGGACCGGCTCCTTGCAAGCCTTAGGTCCAGCCTTGGTCGTTCAAGGAAGCATCCCCGTGTCACCATAATGTCCGTGTCTCAGTCCTGAGAGTTTCGGTATTTTCTGGTGTGCGTTTGAGCAATATCTTGGATTTTCAGAAGAGTTTGATCTTTGACTGAAATTCTTGATTTTGCTCGAATGATCAAATAGGACTTTGCTCGTTTGATCAATATTTTGAGAATATTTAAATAATAATATTGAAATATTTCTCGTGAATAGCCTAGTCGGTCATGTGACCATTTGGCATTTTGGCTTTTTCATGGTTTGAGCAATATTTGAGGAAATATGAAGAAATCATGATTTTTGCTCAAACGGAGGAGTTTCATGAGATGAGGGAAATAACAATTATGAAAACAAGGGATTGAAAGGTGTGGGACTAGCCACGTCTAGGGCATGGCTGGCCGGCCAGGTAGCCCGGTCCCATGACACATTCCTTATTTTATTATTTTTCATGAAAAATATGGAGAAACCGTGAGTTTTGCTCAAACAAGGAAAGTTGGTTGAATGAAGGAGTTTTCATGAGTTCATGAAAATAAATAAATAAAATAATAAAAATAAAGGAAGAGGCGTGGGGGATCGGCCACGGCGGCATGGCCGGCCGGCCGGTGGGCCCGGTCCCTCGGCACCTATTTTCTATATTTTTTATTATTTTTTCTTTCCTGTTTTGTGTAGGATTCCTCGTTTGTCCATATTTTCGAATGCTCGTTCGTGCATTTGGGTGCTCATTTGTGCATCATTGTTGAGTACACTTGCACCATTTTATTGGGGCTTACTCGGTGATAGTCCAGATGCCCGATTGTTTGATATTTATTACTAATTCATGAAATTCAGTGGAGAATGACTCATGAAACGGAGCAATAAATTAATTGTGTATCTATTACTAATCTATGAATCCAGCCGAGGAATTCAAGGAACGGAGTAATGAGATAAGATGGTTATCTATTACTAATCCATGGAATCAGCCGGGGATAGCCATGGAACGGAGTAATGAGATATAATAGATTATTTTCTAGGAATTCAGTGGCGAATGTCACGGTAGAATTAATCTATTGTAGAATCGAGATATGAGATGGTTGAAGCATCATACTCGTTCTGAAAGGTGTATAGTCAGGGAACAACATGCAGCGTTGGTGTCCTGAAGGCGTTTATCCCCCTCAACAAACAATTATGTAGGAGAGCCGCCTGAATCTATACACGGTCTCTCTATGTAGTCAGGAAACAGCGAGTATCGCCGACGTCCTGAAGGCGTTAAGTCCTCTCAACAAACAAATATGTAGGAGGACCGCCCAATCATGTTATTCTACATATAGGTCACGATGAAATGCGCAGCATCGAACGCTATGCTAGTGGGAGGCCTTTCGAGAAACATATTCATCATGGCTCTGAGAGGAACTCTATCAGAGATCGTGAAACGGTTCACAGATCGTAAAATATGAATCGTCACATGCGTTCCTGAAGCCGGGTCAGAAACATGCAGTATCATGATTTTATGATTTTGACCTTTGTCGAAAATCCACCATCAACATTAAGTCCCATGCTTAGTGAGGGACAGTCATGTTCCGCAGTAAGCATTAGATGGTGATTTTCTAGCCGACGAGATAAGCGGTTGAACTCGGTCGTACAAAGGTATTTTCAGAATCCTCGATTTGCTCCAATGGTGTCATGTACGAGAAAATGCTATGTAAGGACCCTGATAGTATGACAGAGTGTCATCCCGTGAGAACGGAGAGATGAAGCACTGATGATTTGGACAATCGGGCATCCTGTTTTGGTCGGTTTAGCGTTTATGAGCCCGACCCGAAAAAGGAAATCCTTGTTTTATTAGGTTTTGGAAATAAAATTGTTATAAAAGAGAAGATACCTTAAAAGTTTTCTTTTTTTTTATAACAAAGGAACGACCACTCTCCCCTCCACCCTCTCACGTCCGAGCAGAGCGAAGGAGAAAAAATAATTTTTATTTTTATTTTTTTTTGTCGGAGCCGTCGACGGACTTCCGTCCGATCAAAGGTGAGTTTTTTTTTCTCCGTTCTGTGATGTTAGTCACGAGTTGTTTGAAAACAAAATTTCATAAATATACATGCATGTGTAGGTTTTATGAAAAAAAATTATAGAAAAAATATGTACGTTCGTTTGTTAGTTTAAGAAACGAGCAATAATCCCTAATATGAAAGAGGTACATACGTTATTGAATAGACATGACCTAGTTGCAGTAGAGAAAATTTTGTTTATGAGATTTCATGAAAATCAAAATTTATTTTCAAAGCATGTACTTTCATACAAATACCTTTTACGAAACGTACGTTCGTTCGTAGTTAAATAATAAAAAAGAATTCCTAAGATATTTTTGAAATAGACCTGCACTTTATGATAAAATTTTGTTTGTGAACTTCTAAAATTTATTTGGAACATATGGACCTTCACAAAGATAGGAAAGACCCTCGTTTTATAAACGAATGCTCGTTCGAGCAAAACAAAAGATTATTTTTTTTAAATAATAACTCATGTAATTTTTATTTTATTTGAGTTTACGTGAGTTATTATCTCACGAAAATATTTTTTTTTTTTAATTTACGTGACTTATTTATTATATTTTATTTTTTTTGCAAAATCCATGTAAAATCAAGTTTTCAGCAATTGTTAGAAGTAAACAATTTTTGATACAATGTTGTTTGTATGTATTTTGTGATTTGTCAGTGTATGCACAAAAACTAACAAATGTTCACCCAGTGAGAGTTGCTCACATGGCGGAAATTATGTGAATTGAGTTTTCGTGAAAAGTCAGGTGTCGACTTTAAATAATGAATTTTTCGCTCGTCTTCACAGGTTTGAAGGAGCGAGCAAGTTTTCGAAGTTTTACGTTATTATTACTAAGTTCGTGAAACCGTAAATAAGTAAGAGTTGAGGATTACCATTTTTGTAGACGCTGATGTGAGCATCCTAATTATTCTGTTGTACTTTAATTCCATTGTGTCGATGAAATTTGTTGTATGGATGTCACAACAACTTTCCAAAGATGACTGATTCCCATAGTAGCGCTTCTGAAGACGATGTTTCTAGAGAGGAGTCTTCTGGGGAGGATGCTTCTGTGTCTTCTAGGAATGATGATTCTGGGACTTCTAGGGAAAAATAGGAAACTCCCAAAACTAAGAACATTCCAAATACTGAGGACGAAATCTTTGTGTATCAGTATAAACCCGAAAAGCGTCCCTCAGGCTCCTCGTTTCGGCTGCTCATAAATCCCAGGAGTACCACTAAGAACAAGTTGGTATCTCCTCAAGCAATAACTCGGTTCTGTTTGCAAGGGAAGCACTGTTTGGCTTCACATGTGGAACTCAAACTTTCCCGAAAGCCTCTGACACATTTCTATGGATGGGAAAGACATATGTTGGGTCATAGTCGTGTAAGGACCATGTTGGATCGTGCACAGGTGACACGAGCTATTCAAGCAGTCGGGGATTTAATCATTCATCATGATATACCAGGTATGGTGGCTTTGCTTGCTCGTTGGTATATTCCTACTCATACTTTCATATGCATATGGGGAGAATTCACCATTACTTTTGTAGTCGCTTTATTGCATCTCCCGATTACTGGTAATTTTCCTGAAGAGCTCTCAGCAGAGGAGAATGCAATTTATGACGCGTTGAAAACTAAAATGCATGATTTCAACAAGTCTCCCAAATTTTGCTATGCTCAATGGTTGAAACACTGGTGGCCGAGAGATGGAATTCCTGAAGAACCTGTTGATGGTACCTTAACTATTACTTCCTTCTTATGCTTGTGGCTTTCCAGAGACGTTCTTGAGGATAGTGGACATCTGTTGAATCCATTTGTGATTCCTTTTTCCATAAAGATGGCTAAAGGTGGGAAACTTCCTATCGGTAGTCTGTTTTTGGGTTCACTGTTTTCTAATTTAGACTCCTTAATCATAGACTCCAGTGTCTCCAACGGTTTCATGAAGATTGAAACATATGCTAATACTATGTTCCTCCAATCTTTGATGTGGGAGCACCTTGAGAGTTATGCTCCAATTCCTCGTAGCGTCTTACAAGGGGACGAATGTTGACACTCGTCATGCTTTTCTTGAGAAAGATAACGCCAGGATTATGCGTTGGTCCACGAAGCAACCACAATACAAGATACGCCTCACCAGTGTTTTAGACAAAGAGTCTGAGTTTAACTTTCGTCCTTGGGTATCGGTTCCTCCTCTATTCTCACAATTGATCACTTTCAATGCTGATAAAGAAAATGTCATATTGAAGTCTGGCATCGGTTTGAGTGATGGAGAGAAATCTTTCATACTGAGTTGTACCCCTAGTTATTTAGTGTCAGTAATACAAGGAAAGTTCCAGGTGGAAGAATATAATATCGGCAGAGCAGCTCGACAGATGGGTCTTGATCAGTGTGCTCCAGGTCATCGAATGAGTAAGCCATCGGTTGAGCATTTGAAAGCTCATTTAGATTATACTCACGTAGAAGGAAATAATTACTTGTTTCCTTTCTTCGATCAAGCTACCTATGTAACTCTAGGTTATATAGACTTCTGGCATCAACAACTGGAGCGATTGCATAAGTTTGTGATAGATGTTAAGTCTCTGGTATGAGAGTTTCCTCCTCCTGACATGATTGTTGATCGACCGAGATTGAAACATCTTTCTAGTGGTGATAAGAGAAAAACGCCTCCGGATTGTTCACAGGTAAGTATTCTCCTTATGATTTTGGTGAATCCATGATTACCACATCTTAATTGTTTTATTGATTTTATTATAGGACGACCGTGTTGTGAGATCTCGAATTCAGTTAGATTTCTCAGAAGTGCAAGAAAGTCCCCAGAGTGGAGAAGGTAGAAGTAGGAGGAATTACAGGATGATACCGAATAATGTGAAGTCCCCAGTCGTTTCTTTGGTGAGTTGTTAATATTCCTTCGTGACTTTTTCCTTGTCCGTATAATTAGGATCATGAAACCAATGTTTGTTGCTGCTCCAGAATTTTACTCCATCAAGTATTGACGGTCTTCATCTTGCTCAGCTAACAACTCATGAGTCCAACGATGAAGATGAAGTTGATGTAAGTATTCCTTCGTATAATCAATCCTGATACTTCTTGAAATAAATAATAATGATTATTGCTGATATATCCAGGAGAACATTGTCGTGGAAGACCAACATGTCCGTGCTGTTCATTCGTCTTCGAATGGTGGTGAGAAAGAGAATCCTCAAGAATCAGGACCGAATGAAAGCAATGGTGCTCTCAATGTTGATGACGACCATATTAATCCTTCGAACGACTTGGAGACCCCTCAAGTAAGTATCCATTTCATATTATATTCATAAAAGTATAATATTGCTGATTTTTTGATGAATGAATGAGAATCCAAACGAATGAATGAAATTTTTTAGTGAAATATGTTATCAGAAAATTCAGAACTCAGTCTTTTATCAAAAACGCCATAAAATCTTCATCCAATGTCGGATATTCGCGATATACCCATATAGTCTCATGCCCAGGAAATTTACAAGCTTTAAAAAAGAAGAATTTTGAGTTTTGAGCACATTTAGGGGCCAAAATCGGCGAAAAAGTAGACTTCCAGGAGACCTTCAGAAAATTTTCAGCTGGCATGTAGTCCAATGTTTTGACCACAACTCCTTGCCCGCTTATCCGATTGCTATGAAATTTTTATATCTTGTAAAGGACATCAATAAGAAGAGAATGGTATATTACTAAACCTTAAATTATTTACCAATTGCTCCCAGTTCGTCGTCTTATACAGGGAAGTATAAAATCTCTTCAGACGAGCTTGTTGAAAAACGTGCTTTATGACTTCCACACTATTTGCTCATGTCTTGGATATATAGTAAAGAACTTAGATAGTGTTAGTTCACTTACATTCTGGATTTTATGATTGCCTTTGGTTTCCATGCTTGAATCGCTCTAATGCCATGTAATCTTCATATTAGGTACCAAATGCTGAAGTTGAGAATAATGGAGCGAATGATGATGCAAACCATATGGTAAATCGAGTTGATGATGTTACCATATCTGCACCTCAATTCCATGAGAATTTTTCTACTGAAGTTGTCGAGGAGAATGAAGCTCAAATCATTGTTACTTCAGGGATAGAATAAACCGGACCCAGAATGGAAGAAACTGTCCCATCGATAGAGGAAAATGCTCCCACAATTGCTGAAGATGCTCCAATAATTGAGACCCGCATAATAGTGCATGAATATCCTAATGCAGGGATTATTTGTGATCCTCCATTCAGTGAGTCACTCCCATATCATACATCAGTTGGTGGATTTAGCATTCCCATAGGGTATGCTGATATGTATGAGAAATTGGGGAAAATGTATGGTCACATTGTTGTCACCAAGGATCCAAAACGCAGTTACTTCTTGACAATGCAAGTAGGAAATATCTTGCATGTCATAGATGATATACGTACCAGGGAGAGAAGTACTGTTACTCAAGATGTACTTTTTGATTGGGAGTACAATTTGAAGAGATCTGAAGAACTTGGTTTCAATCTGAAGTGGCTTCGTCAAAATATCGACACCATCAAGGACGCAGTAGAGAACAATATACCTTTCACCAGTGATGTCGTGGTGGAGAAAATGGCCAAGATTGCTGAATTGACTGAAAAGATGAGTTGGAGAAAGTGGCCTTGCAAGTCTTGGAGAATGCAGAGAAGCATAAATCTTACTTTGCCGGCTTCCTTTAGTTTTTTTTTCCATAATTTCTTGAACCTTGAACTTCTGAGAGATAGTGAGGTTTTATTTTTGGTTTCGTTTTTGATTGGTTTTGAATAAGTGAGTGGTTAAGGATTTTCTTTTGGATTTGATAGAGATTTTTCTTAAGAGAACTTTGATAAATTGTTGAATTCAAATACTGGATGAAAATATTGCACACATTTTGGAGGAATTGAAAATATAGGTGAAAGAAAATCCTAACATGCATTGGGTGTCCCTAGCTTTGAACAAATAACACCCTAGCTGAATATCTCACGCGTCAAAGGCTTTGAGCCAATTTTCCTTTATTACTGGCACAATGGCTTTGTCATCCATGTTGATTAACTTGTAGTACCCACCAGCCATGGATTTTGTGATCATTAAAGGCCCTTCCAAATTAAACTTCCTCCTTGTACGATCACTGCGTTTAACTGCCTTGAGAACTAAATCCCCTTCATGAAATTTATTAGGTTTGATTGTTCGTACTCTGAATATTTTCTGCTGGATTGGAATTCCTCGTACAGTGGGATTCCATGTTTGCGGAGCTTTCCAATCTTGTGGTATATACGGACACTCGTGCAAGGAAGAATATTCAGGGTACTGTTTGTTGTGCTCGGCCATTATTTTAGCAATGACCGTATCAGTGGAATGCTGAATTCTGAGAGGTTCTGCATCTAACCACTTGGTGAAGTATTGCTGAGGCGAGACTAACCACTCAAAGTGTTTGGTGAGTGCTAGGTTATTAGCAAAATTGAGTCCCCAGACCAGGGTAGCATGTTTGAAAGTTGATAATATGGACGCATGAGGGGGAATAAGACTTGCCTGAGTACGGAATCTTTTGACGAATTCATGTGCGCTCTCTTCAGTCTTTTGTTTGAGTTCCATCAAGGCTTGAACTTTCCCCAGATGTTCGAATGACGGACCGTCCTCTATTTCTTCGGAGTCGGAGCTTTCTTCAACAGATAAATGTGCAATTGAAGGCGTTGGAGTTACCTTTTCAGCATGAATCCATGTTTGTCCAAGGATCATATCATACCCTAGATCTTCCCTGATTATATTAAATTTGGTCTCCGTCCAGGTTGCATTAACTTTCATCTTGATTAAGATGTAACCATATGCATCTCTGAGTATTCCTTCATGATCTCTGACTGAGACAGGAGCATATGTGGCTTCTTGTCGAGTGATGCCTGCAGCTCTAAGAGTTTTCAAAGGAACGATGTTAATAGCTGTGTCGACGTCAATAAGCACCCTTATGAATTCATTTCCTTTGAGGTGTACTGTGGTGAGCAGTCCCCAGTTGTACATCTCTTTTTCAGTGGTTGGAGGTTCAGCGGGCGTTTCTGGAATGGATAGTCGTTTCCCAGACACTATCTGGTTTAAAACCGTGAACATATCTCCCCTTTGAGCTTTTGACAGATAAAGTAATTCGCATACATGCTCGATCAATGATTGAACTGCTTATTTGACTGGATGTTCAGAGAGTGTAAAGGTTCTGATTGGGAGAGGATTTTTGTGTACTCCTTCAGTCCCTAGTTCTCCCGAGTCGGCCTTTTGCTTGAATATGCGCTTCAGGGTTCTGTAATCACTAGTCGGATAATTGACATACCTATGAAAACGGAAGTAGCATGGATTCTCCACTTCCTCGTCTGTCGGCTCTCTCCTGACGGGAGGTAAATTGATCGCACCATCCTGGATCCATACTTATAGTAATTCGATCACCCCTTCAATAGGGAAAGGAAAATCTGGTACTTCCTGGTCACTCTGCTGACGTTGAGCAGGTGCTTGTCCATTTCTGGCTTGGTTGTCCTTCCTTGGTGCTTTTGTAGGGTGGGACGTTGAAGGAACATTCTTATGTTGTTGCGCCTCAGCTTTCCTTTTGCTTCCTTCAGCAACATTCATGGAAGGTTGAATATTGTATTGTTTATTGACTAGGCGCCTGGTGCTGGTTCGAGTGTCTCGCGGCTCCTCGGTTTTGACAGTTTTTGTTCTTTCCGGTAAGGATGGAGCTGTAGTTGCTGATGGTTTAGACGCTTCATGGAGTTCTGAGAAAGTCTGGAACCGGAGATTTTCCAGCAAAGCTCTGTAGACCGGTATCATCCCGTTGATGCACAAGTCCACCAATTATTGTCAGTAACATTAGGATCATGACAATCCAAAGCTTGAATTCTGAATCTCTTCACATATTTCTTCGGATGTTCAGTGTTTTTATGAGTTATTCTCCCTAAGTCAGAATGAGTGATCTGCTCTGAGACAAAGAAGTATTTCATGTAGAAAGCATTAACCGTTTCTCCCCAACTAGCAATGCTCCCCGGTGAAATGTTGTTGTACCATGTGTATGCTCGTCCTGTCAGAGATTTCGAAAATTCTTTCAGACGGACAACATGGTTGTGCTCGTGCTCTCCTAGTGCTTCCAGGAATCGAGAGACGTGTTCTCGAGAGTTCCTTGTTCCGTTGTACAGCGTGAATGTTAGAGAAGTGTAGCCTTTTGGGTGATGGATTCTTTGCGTAGCAGCAGGGTATGGAGGTTGATGACGATGGACAGATGGTGCATTGGCTTTTCCTCGATCCTCCATGAAATGTTCCAGATCTTCACGAGTGATGAAACCAGCAGGTTCCTTTGGTGGTGGGTTTTCCACAGTTTTTTGGACTTCATCATCGTCAACTACATGGACTGAAACAACTTAGGGATCAACAGTTTCTTTGGTTTTCCCCTTCTCTTGAGTCTTCTCTGTCATCTTGTCAGTGAGAGTCTTGAGGTAATTGCACAGCTCTTTCTACGTCGCAGCCATGTCAGTCTGATTTTTGGCAAGAGTTCTTATACCTTCATGAGATCAGCTATGGTAGGAAGATTTTCTCTAACTTCCTCGGGATGCCGGACGAAATGAGGATGGCCTACAATGTTGGTTTGAGGAGGAGTGGTATCGCCAGTGCCGTTGTTGGAAACAGGAGTAGTTTCTGGAGTACCACCATTGTTGCTAGTGCTAGCGTTGTTTGGATTAGGATTTGTGACTGAAGTTGACCTAAGATCAACCATTTTGTAAGAATTTGAAATTACAACCGAGAGATTAATCTCCCACTGTGGTCGCCAATTTGTAGATGGGGAAAAATGATTTGCTGGTTTTTAAGGGATTGAGGAGATAATCGTGCGGAGGAGATTCCTCGAACCGATCAAACTGCTTAACCTCAAACAGATGCACTGCACAGGAGTTCTTTGAGTTCGAGAGATCAATTTGTAGGACTCCAACCTAAACCAAGTCAATGGACGTTCCAGAGTCAATTCGGTCACAAAGAGGGAGATGGGTTGATCTGTAGGAGGGAAGCTGAGAATTGTGGGATCAATGATGATCAAGGATTATGGATGTGTTGAAGGTTTCTGCAAATATGTGTAAATAAGTTTGATCGAGAGAACTTGTGTATAGACGAATGTTGTCTTTAGTCATCGATTTAGAACTTATTTATATTTTTAGAAAAGAAAACACCTTGATCCCAATAAGTGTGACGGTTTCTTAAGTGAAAGAGTGGGAAAATGGGAGATCGTGGTAAAATCAGTTCCATGTCATGCGGAGACTTGGTTTATCGTCCACCCACTACTTTGCTAACTCCTTCAACCACTTGCACGACTTACTCATGTTTCTCATCGTGGATGAACACACGTGTTGTAGACCGCAAGACCAAGACCCTAACTTATATCCCCATGTGACGTGATTGATGTCTCACGAACGTGGAGTCTGCAAAGCAAACGTGTATTTGATTAGTTAGTCGTTGACTTATTAGACAGTGAGTCTAAGTTTTGTTGAATTGAGCATGAGTGACAAATGCTCAGTGATTCATGGATTGAGACGTACAGTTTTTATGTTGATAGTGCTCGTCTGAGCAAATATTGTAAATTCGAGCAACTGAGCAAGTATTGCTCAATTCGACGAATTACTGGTAACGTGACCCAGTAAAATATTAATTAAAATATTGGTAGCCTACCAAATATCATATAATCAATCCGGATGTTGATTACTGGATTAACATAAAATTATTAGTGTTTGAACTTGCTCAGAATGATGATTTGTGGAACGTTTGTTCGAAACCCTAATTTTTGATCAATTGTTCGTCAATTGATGAATTGCTGAAAATAGGTCACTGAGTGAAGAGGGACCGACCACAGGGGATAATGGACGACCATGTGATGCCCAAGTGCTCGAGTGAGCGTGCACCATATTCTTTAGTTGACCGGTTGGTGAAAGAATGATCAAATGCTGTTGTTGATCATTTATTAGAATAATGCTCGTATGAGCATTAGGTGATAAAACATAATTATTAAGAAGCTAGGGACCATCCAGGGGAGCATGAAACCGTCCCTTGGTGGTCATGGGACCAGCTGATGGTCGTTTGAGCAAATTCCAAGTTGGTTGGAAAAAGTTTTAACCCAATATGAGCAATTGAGCAAATTAGGTCAAAATTATAAGAATGTGTGGGACCGGCTCCTTGCAAGCCTTAGGGCCAGCCTTGGTCGGTCAAGGAAGCATGCCCGTGTCACCATAATTTCCGTGTCTCAGTCCCGAGAGTTTCGGTATTTTCTGGTGTGCGTTTGAGCAATATCATGGATTTTCAAAAGAGTTTGATCTTTGACTGAAATTCTTGATTTTGCTCGAATGATCAAATAGGACTTTGCTCGGTAGATCAATATTTTGAGAATATTAAAATAATAATATTTAAATATTTCTCGTGAATAGCCTAGTCGGTCATGTGACCATTTGGCTTTTTGGCTTTTTCATGGTTTGAGCAATATTTGAGGAAATATGAAGAAATCATGATTTTTGTTCAAACGGAGGAGTTTCATGAGATGAGGGAAATAACAATTATGAAAACAAAGGATTGAAAGGTGTGGGACCGGCAACGTCTAGGGCATGGATGGCCGTCCAGGTAGCCCGGTCCCAAGGCACCTCTTTTCTATATTTTTTTATTATTTTTTCTCTCCTGTTTTGTGTAGGATTCCTCGTTTGTCCATATTTTCGAATGCTCGTTCGTGCATTTGGGTGCTCATTTGTGCATCATTGTTGAGTACACTTGCACCATTTTATTGGGGCTTACTCGGTGATAGTCCAGATGCCCGATTGTTTGATATTTATTACTAATTCATGAAATTCAGTGGAGAATGACTCATGAAACGGAGCAATAAATTAATTGTGTATCTATTACTAATCTATGAATCCAGCCGAGAAATTCAAGGAACGAAGTAATGAGATAAGTTGGTTATCTATTACTAATCCATGGAATCAGCCAGGGATAGCCATGGAATAGAGTAATGAGATATAATAGATTATTTTCAAGGAATTCAGTGGCGAATGTCACGGTAGAATTAATCTATTATAGAATCGAGATATGAGATGGTTGAAGCATCATATTCGTTCTAAAAGGTGTATAGTCAGGGAACAACGTGCAGCGTTGGTGTCCTGAAGACGTTTAGACCCTCAACAAACAATTATGTAGGAGAGCCGCCTGAATCTATACACGGTCTCTCTATGTAGTCAGGGAACAACGAGTATCGCCGACGTCCTGAAGGCGTTAAGTCCTCTCAATAAACAATTATGTAGGAGGACCGCCCAATCATGTTATTCTACATAGAGTTCACGATGAAATGCGTAGCATCGAACGCTCAGCTAGTGGGAGGCCTTTCGAGAAACATATTCATCATGGTTCTGAGAGGAACTCGATCAGAGATCGTGAAACGGTTCACGAATCGTAAAATATGAATCGTCACATGCGTTCCTGAAGCCGGGTCAGAAACATGCAGTATCATGATTTTACGATTTTGACCTTTGTCGAAAATACACCATCAGCAACCAAGTAATCCCAATAACACGTGGGCTCAATGACGAATTTGATTAACGAATTATTCTGGGGCCAGATACTGAAAATGCGGGGGTCTAACAACCACACCCAACAATTTGTTTGGAAATCTGAGAGGACTTACTCCAATATACTTTCTAGAGAACCAACTAGACAGTCAGGCTCAATCTAGAGTAAAGTATATCAAGGAGTTTAATATCTCTGTTTCACAATGTAATCAGCAAATAAAACAGATAGAAATACGCGAGCCTGATTATTACGTGAAACAACTTGAACGGTACCAAAGACCAATGTTCAAGTGTCAATCAATCTAAATTAAGAACCAAAGGTTGGATATTCTAATTGATTGATCCTAACGCACAACCTGTGATATTTCAATTATATAACAAAATTAATGATGAAAAGAAATAACACAGACACCAGAATTTTGTTAACGAGGAAAACCGGAAATGCAGAAAAACCCCAGAACCTAGTCCAGTTTGAACACCACACTGTATTAAGCCGTTATAGACTCTATCCTACTACCAATTAACTTCGGACTGGACTGTAGTTGAACCCTAATCAATCTCACACTGATTCAAGGTACAGTTGCGTTCCTTACATCTTTGATCCCAGAAAGATACTACGCACTTGATTTCCTTAGCTGATCTCACCCATAAAAAAAGTTGTTACGACCTATAGTCGAAGACTTGATAAACAAATTTGTCTCACACAGTAAATTCTATAGATTGAATAAATCTTTCTCCCACAGAAATGCCCAAGAGTTTTTGTTTCGTCTTTTGATAAATCAAGGTGAACAGGAACCAATTGATAAACTGGACTTATATTCCCAAAGAACAGCCTAGTATTATCAATCACCTCACAATAATCTTAATTGACTAGCAAAAAAAGATATAGTGGAATCACAAATGATGAGACGGAGATGTTTGTGATTACTTTTATCTTGCCTATCGGAAAAATTAATCTCGAGTCAATTATTTCAACTGTACTCAATACGATAGAATCGGGAAAGATCAGAACACGCAATTACAAAGAAAACAGTTTGGTCTGGCTTCACAATCCCAATGAAGTCTTTGAAGTCGTTAACCTACAGGGTCTCGAAGAAACCTAAGGTTAAAGGAGAATCGACTTTAGTTTATGCAACTAGTAATACACAGGAGGTGTGGGGATTAGGTTTCCCAGTTGCTAGAGTTCGTCTTTATATAGTTTTCAAATCAGGGTTTGCAATCCAAGTTACCTTGGTAACAAAGCATTAAATATTCACCGTTAGATGAAAAACCTGATTCAACCAAGCTAATATCTTTCAACCGTTAGATCGAACTTAGATTGTTATACACAAATGAAATGTACCCTCATTTAGGTTTATGTAACCGTACCCAAACGTATACACCATGTTGGCTCGACAATAGTTAACCGAGGTTAGCCATATGATTACTCTCATATCAACCTTATTCATCTTAACCATAACTAGTTCAAATGACTCAAATGAAACTAGTTAAAGAGCCGTTCAATTGCTATATTCTCATAGAAGTATACAAGAACACAATTGAAGAAAAATCGATTTGATTCACTTGAATCAATACATGAACATTATAGCCACGGTTTGCAAAGATTGCATTCCTTAATTTATAAATGTTTAAGTTCATGTACAAAAACCGATTTTAGAAAGTAACCAACTCAAGTATGCAAACGGGTACGCATACTTAAGTATCCAAACCGAGTTTGGTTACGCCAGTACGCGTACGGGTGCGCATACCAATTTACATTCCAAACTCCGTCATAAATTCACGGATGTGAGACTTCCGCCGGTATGCGTACGGGTACGCATACTTGCCCAAACATCCAACAACCGCCAGTACGCGTACGGGTACGCATACTTCAGGTTCCCGGTTTTTGACTTACACAAATGTGACAACACACTATGTTTATATCCAAACATGGTTACATGATTCTAAGCTCTTTATTTCAATCATTGAAACTTTCTTAGATGATGACAATAGCCGTTTTCACACACTATTAGCATCAAAGCAATTTTCAAGATATTGAAATAATCATTAACGAAACATTCCAAGACTACACCAAATGATTGTGTCACACAAACCATATAAGATGTTACTCAGAAATTTTCACATGATATAAGATGAACTTGGTCGAAGCGAAAGCTTGCCAACACATATTTCGAGAAATATATAAGCGAGATAAACTCAGCTTGAAATCTCAAATGTGTATATAGAAAACTATATCGTAATACGAATTATGTCTCAATATAGGAGATAGAGTATAAATAGACTTTCAAAGTGATAGATTAGTTTCAGTCTCCACATACCTTTTGTCGATGAAGTTCCACAAGCTCCCCTTAGTAGTTCCTCGTCTTCAAATGATGAACGCTGTGAAATCTAAGCTCAACTACAAAATCTATGTCCTAGTCCGAGACATCTATAAATAGGCTAGAAATCAAGACTTATAGTTTTGATCACTAACATTGATAAACATGCTTGAGATAGCAACGCATGCGAGTTTGACCGAGCAGTGCTCTAACAATCTCCCCCTTTGTCAATTTTAGTGACAAAACTATCAATACATATGGATTACAAAATAAATAAAAATTTGTAGCTTCTCATCCAAATGCTTGATCTCCTTGGAATCTTCAACACGACTCGAAAACTTTGTCACTTCCAAGTACTCCACAGTCCTAAACGTGTTCAACTCAGCATCATAGTTGTTGAAGATCCGTAACGATAACAATGATAAAACAAATGCTCTCGATCATTGTTATACAGTGTGTTAGAGCACTGCTCGGTCGAACTCGCAAGCGTTGTTATCTCAAGCTTGTTTGTCAAATTTAGTTGTCAAAACTATATGTCTTGATTTGTAGTCTACTTTTAGCTAAGTCTCGGACTAGGATAGTTAAGTGTAGTTGAGCTCCAAACTCCACCGCGATCATCTTACGAAGACGAAGAACTACTCAAGGAACCAGTGGAAATTCATCCGACTAAAAGGTATGTGGAGACTTGAACTTATCTATCACTCAAAATTCTATCTACTCTATCTCCTACTCTTGAGAAAAAAGTCGTATAAGTATATAGATTTCAATTATACACATTTTCTATTTCGATCCGAGTTTATCTCGCCTATCTGTTTCTCGAAATACGTGTTGGTAATCTTTCGCTTTAACCAAGTTCATCTTTACTCGTGACAAATGTCATGATGACATTTCAATATCTTGAAAATCGCTTTGATGAAAAATAGTTTGTGAATAACAACTATATAACATCCTCTAAGAATGTTTCAATGATTGAGATGTAGAGTTGATATTATGTAACCATCTTTGGATATAAGCATATATAGTGTGTTCGCACATTAGTGTATAAATCCATAAACCGGGAACCAAGTGTATGCATATGTGTGTATACGGAATTGGTGAAGGAGACAGGTTAAAGTATGCGTACCCGTACGCATACTGGCGGAAGTTCACGTCCGTGAATATCTGCTGAGTTTGGAGTTTACAAACTCTTAGCCAGTCACCTAAAGTATGCGTACCCGTACGCATACTGGCGGAACTTTTCTACCTGAATTTTTCTGCTGAGTTTGGAAACCAAGACCAACTCAAATCCAGTTGCTTAAGTACGCATACCCGTACGCATACTTAAGATGGTTATTTTCTCAAATCGGTGGTTCATGAACTTAAACAAATAAATTATAAGGAATGCAATCTTTGCAAACCGTGGCTATAATGTTCATGAATTGATTCAAATGAATCAAACCGATTTTGTTTCAATTGTGTCTATTCATTAAGACATAAGCAATTGAACAACTCTCCAACTAGTTCTTTTGAAGTCATTTGAATTAGTTGTGATAAAGATGAATATGGTTAATATGAAAGTGCTCATATGGCTAACCATTGGTTAACTATTGTTGAACCAACTAAGTGTACACGTTTAGGTATGGTTACTCAAACCTAAATAAAATACATTTCATTTGTGTATAACAAGCTAATGTTCGATCTAACGGTTGAAAGATATTATCTTGAATCTAATCAGGTTTTCATCTAATGGTGAATATTGAATGTTTTTTTTACTAAGATAATATTGATTGCAAACCCTGATTTGAAAACTATATAAAGGAGAACTCTAGCAACTAGGAAACCTAATCCCCACACCTCATGTGTGATACTAGTTGTGTTAAGTTAGAGTCGATTCTCCTTTAACCTTGGGTTTCTTCTCGAGACCCTGTAGGTTAACGACTTAAAGACTTCATATGGATTGTTAAGCCAGACCGAACTACTTCTCTTGTAGTTTAGTGATCTGATATTGCCGTTTCTATCGTAAGAGTACAATCGTAAGATTGGCTTGAGATTATATCTCCGATAGGCAAGATAAAAGAAGTCACAAACATCTTCGTCTCATCGTTTGTGATTCCGCAATATCTTATTTCGCTAGTCGATTAAGATTATTGCGAGGTGATTGATAATTCTAGGCTGTTCTTTGGGAATATAAGTCCGGGTTATCGATTGGTTCCTGTTCACCTTGAATTTATCAAAAGACGGAACAAAACTTGTAGGTTTATCTGTGGGAGACAGATTTATCTATTATCGTAGACTTTTCTGTGTGATACAGATTTGTTTATTAAAGTCTTCGACTTTGGGTAGTAGTAACTCTTGGTTGTGGGTGAGATCAGCTAAGGGAATCAAGTGCGTAGCATCCTGCTGGGATCAGAGATGTAAGGAACGCAACTTTACCTTGAATCAGTGTGAGATCGATTGGGGTTCAACTACAGTCCAGACCGAAGTTAATCTGTAGTAGGCTAGAGTCTGTAGTGGCTTAATACAGTGTGGTGTTCAATCTGGACTAGGTCCCAGGGTTTTTCTGCATTTGCGGTTTCCTTGTTAACAAAACTTCTGGTGTCTGTGTTATTTCTTTCCGCATTATATTTTGTTATATAATTGAAATATCATAGGTTGTGCGTTGTATCGATCAATTGTAAAATCCAACCTTTGGTTGTTGATTGAAATTGATTGATCCTTGGATATTGGTCTTTGGTACCATCCAAGTTTATTTCTCTTGTATTCAATTAGACTCGCAGATTTCTATTTGCTTGAGTAAGTATTGAATCTAGAAATAGAGATATAACTCTTTGATATACTTTTTATTAAGATTGAGTCTGACTGTCTAGTTGATTCTCTTAAAAGTATATTGGAGTTAGTCCATACAGATTGCTAATCGAAATATTGGGTGTGGTTGTTAGACCCCCGCATTTTCACAGTGTCATAGTATCATTACACAGCATCAAAGTTCAATTGTATCACAACTTTGACAACAATACTATGGTGATATGTATCACTCCCCCTTAGTCAATACTTCATCTCGACATGAAAACCACTCCCCCTTACATAATGATCCGTAAACCATATGTATTTGTATTATGAAACTACACATTAAGTCTCCCCCTTTTTGTCAATATAAATTGGCAAAGGTACGAAAACTAGTGGGATCCTCATGAAATTTTCATAGAGATACTTCATGACCAAAAGAGAATAACATACTAACTTATTTAGATGCAATCATAAAGCCGAAGCTAAATGTATTCATCAAGGAGTTTATAAAGATACAAGATAACCCCTATAATATTCCACAGCCGCACTCCCCACAAAGATTTGGCAATAAAGCACAAGTTCAAAAAGAGCTGTCCCCCATAATATGTCATTCCCGAGAGAACAACAAAGGCGACCTTGCTTTTATAAAAAAAGAAGGATTTCTTTGGACATAACCAAATCACATGAAAACATGGATTTGAATCCAAAATTCTCAATTGAATTAACCACAAAATGATCAATTCAATTGGTCATGCTCGACATAAGAGAACTTACGGAGCAACACAGTATATGCACAAAAATGTTTGGAGCGGAGATCGACCAATACCGCGGAATACACAAGGATTCATTTTATTTTTCATCACTATTTGCACAATGACATATAATAGACTTAATCCTTGTAAACAAAAGTTTTATCCTTTCTTCCATCAAAATAATGACATAAAAGGCTTTAACTTTTTTTTGACAAAAGTTCATTCTATTTTTTATCAATACTTTCATACCGACATAATAGAGATAACTTTTGAACAAGTATGGGATAGTCATAGGTTCACGGACGTAAACAACATATCCCATAACAATTTGCAATATATAAAATCATAAAGATTAAAATTGCAAAAATCATCTTCCAAAAAACTTCGAATTTAAATAAATAAATCTAAAAACATTGAAGATGAAAACGTTGGACATAGCTATGTGTACTCACAATAATGTCTATTCAAAACCCTAGTAATCCTTCTAAAAACACAAGAAATAAATTCTCATAAGAAGTTTCCTAGACAAAATAAATCAAAGTTCTTTGAGAACCTCATACCTTTCAATGAATCCATCATAGAAGGTATCACTGATTTCCTTTATTCTCTTGACCGTAGACACACCATGTTCGTGAGTTAGAACACAAACTTTTCGATCAACAACCCGAGAAAGTTGTCTAGCTTTGACATAGTCCATGATGAGCTTTTTCTGATTCCGTATCAGAATATTTTGGTTTTCAAGGATTCTGGCCTGACCATCTAAGAGTTGGTTTATTTGCAGTTGAAGATTTGCAAACTCGACCTTTGAATCGTTATGAAAATGAGTTAAATCCTTGATAGATTCTCCAATCCATGAGTTGTGTTCCTTCCTTGCAAGCATCTTCTTTAGAACCATCTCTTGAATCGACTCACGTCCTTGAGTGTCTTCCTCCATATCAAGATGCACAATCTCTTGAGATTTTGCAGAGTTCTCCATATAATTTTTTGTTAGGGATGGATTAATACAACATAGGATATATATGTATAAAGAGAAGACACTTCTCATTAAGGAAACCCTATGAACTCGCAGGAAAAGGACACGGACGTTCACGGACCGTTCACAAAAGAAAGATGGATTACGAAAAATCCAATAAGAGAAAATACAATGTTTGTCAATATGACTCAATAATCTTTAAATTAGAGCCTGAGTCATGATAGCAGGATTGCAAAACTCAGATTGATTAACAAGAAAATGACTAAATATTATACAATTAATCTTGAGACTCACATACTCATCATCCTTGCGCCTCTCAAGATAGATTCAAGGATGAGATTACCTAGAGTTAGGTAAAGGAGTGAGAAGTGACCTCACTACGAATTATGGGAGAATAGTTGTATAAGTTTTTTGAGCGTTTCATCTGTGTATTACCTCTTCTCCATCGATTATAACTTATTCCAGAAGAATTCGTCATAAACCCTTTCAATAGTCCATCGTAAGGATTTTTCTGAGGACTGAGTCTAGGACCTCTAGATATTGGTTCCAGAGGAGAGAAGTTAGAGGATTTCCATTTTCTTGACCTAGACTTACCAGACTTATTCTTATGAGCACAGGCAAAGTGTTCGTTAGTAGCACAAGAGCTTATACCATAATGGGGAACATGCATCCTGTGATGATTTCTAGATGAGAGATCATTTTTATAAGAGTTCTGGTTTTCTGTAGGAAGGAAATTCACTGTAGACGTCGTCAGTCGATTTACTCCATTGACAGAAGAGAGAAGCAAATTATGGAGATTAGAAATTTGTTTCCTCCTGGAAAAACAATGAAGAGCATAGTGATTTTTTTTTCCCAAAGAAGGAACATCATCGTGGATTTGAGACATGATTTCCTTGACCCAAAACATCTTCCTGCACATGCAAATTTTGTAAGTGATTCACCGTAGGTAATTCCTTGGAGGAAGTTTTCTTTACGCCAAGTAAAACCTTGTGAGTATCAGAAGATGGTGCAGAAGATGACTTAATCATCAAAACAGAGTTTTCCTTTTTCAAGGTGTTACACTGTTCTCGGGAAAGTTGAAGAGATGCAACAAGTTTCTATTTTTCAACACGATAACTGTTTATTTCTGATGAATGAGCCTTGACTAAACGCTTTTCTCTAATTGAGTCTTCTCTAATAGTATCTTCAAGAGTATTAATCTTTTCACGCTTTAGAGTAGTTTCTTGAACCAATTTTTCGATATTGTTAGAGAGAGATTCAATGAAGATGTAGAGTTCACGTTCTTTTTCAAGAGATTTCTCAAATTCATCAATAAGCTGATCATTCTTTTCTTCAAGAGTCTTGATTTTAGAAACTTGAAAGTCAATGATATCAGCAGATTTTTTCAATGTTCTGGTGAGTTCCATTTCAGATTCTGACACGAGCTCACAAATCTTATTTTTTCCTCGGGATTCAGAAGAATCTACTAAGGAGTTATCCTTTAAGGCAAACCCAAGATTTTTTGAGTAATCAGAATCTTTGGAAGACATATCAATATGCGTTATCTTGTGAGATACTTCGTAGGTCCTCAGAATACAGATTGCTACAAACACAGACTTATAAGGTCTTTAATATGTTTGGCTTCTCTGATACCAATTGAAAATGCGGGGGTCTAACAACCACACCCAACTATTCGCTTGGCAATCTGAGATGACTTACTCCAATATACTTTCTAGATAATCAACTAGACAGCCAGACTCAATCTAGAGTAAAGTATATCAAAGAGTTTAATATCTCTGTTTCACAATGTAATCAACAAATAAAACAGATAGAAATCCGCAAGCCTGATTATTATGTGAAACGACTTGAACGGTACCAAAGACCAATGTTTAAGTGTCAATCAATTTAAATCAACAACAAAATATTAGATATTCTAATTGATTGATCCTAACGCACAACCTATGATATTTAAATTATATAACAAAATATAATACGGAAAAGAAATAACACAGACACCGGAATTTTGTTAACGAGGAAAACCGGAAATGCAGAAAAACCCCGGGACCTAGTCCAGTTTGAAAACCACACTGTATTAAGCCGTTACAAACTCTAGCCTACTACCAATTAACTTCGGACTGGACTGTAGTTGAACCCTAATCAATCTCACACTGATTCAAGGTACAGTTGCGTTCCTAAGGTCTCTGATCCCAGCAGGATACTACGCACTTGATTCACTTAGCTGATCTCACCCACAACCAAGAGTTGCTACGACCAGAAGTCGAAGAATTGATAAACAAATCTGTCTCACACATAAAAGTCTATAGATTGAATAAATCTCCCTCCCACAGAAATACCCAAGAGTTTTTGTTCCGTCTTTTGATAAATCAAGGTGAACAGGAACCAATTGATAAATCTGACTTATATTACCAAAGAACAACCTAGTATTATCAATCACCTCACAATAATCTTAATCGACTAGCGAAACAAGATATTGTGGAATCACAAACGATGAGACGAAGATGTTTGTGATTACTTTTATCTTGCCTATCGGAGAAATTAATCTCGAGTCAATTATTTCAATTGTACTCAATACGATAGAATCAGGCAAGATCAGAACACGCAACTACAAAGAAAATAGTTGGGTCTGGCTTCACAATCCCAATGAAGTCTTTGAAGTCGTTAACCTACAGGGTCTCCAAGAAACCTAAGGTTAAAGGAGAATCGACTCTAGTTTATGACACTAGTAACACACACGAGGTGTGGGGATTAGGTTTCCTAGTTGCTAGAGTTCTCCTTTATATAGTTTTCAAATCAGGGTTTGCAATCCAAGTTATCTTGGTAACAAAGCATTCAATATTCACCGTTAGATGAAAAACATGATCCAACCAAGCTAATATCTTTTAACCGTTAGATCGAACTTAGCTTATTACACACAAATTAAATGTACCCTCATTTAGGTTTATGAAACCGTACCAAGACGTGTACACCATGTTGTCTCGACAATAGTTAACTGAGGTTAGCCATATGATTACTCTCATATCAACCTTATTCATCTTAACCATAACAAGTTCAAATGACTCAAATGAAACTAGTTAAAGAGTTGTTCAATTGCTATATTCTCATAGAAATATACAAGAACACAATTGAAGCAAAATCGATTTGATTCACTCGAATCAATACATGAACAATATAGCCACGGTTTGCAAAGATTGCATTCCTTAATTTATAAATATTTAAGTTCATGTACAAAAACCGATTTTAGAAAGTAACCAACTCAAGTATGCAAACGGGTACGCATTCTTAAGTAGCCGGACCGAATTTGGTTACGTCAGTACGTGTACGGGTGCGCATACCAATTTACATTCCAAACTCTAGCATAAATTCACGGACGTGAGACTTCCTCCAGTATGCATACGGGTATGCATACTTTCCCAGACATCCAGCAACCGCCGGTACGCGTACGGGTACGCATACTACAGGTTCCCGGTTTTTGACTTACACAAATGTTATAACACACTATGTTTACATCCAAACATGGTTACATGATTCTAAGTTGTTTATTTAAATCATTGAAACTTCCTTAGAGGATGACAATAGCCGTTTTCACACACTATTAGCATCAAAGCAATTTTCAAGATATTGAAATAATCATTATCGAAACATTCCAAGGCTACACCAAATGATTGTATCACACAAACCATATAAGATGTTACTCGGCAATTTTCACATGATATAAGATGAACTTGGTCAAAGCGAAAGCTTGCCATCACATATTTCGAGAAATATGTAAGCGAGATAAGCTCAGCTCGAAATCTCAAATGTGTATATAGAAAACTATATCGTAATACGACTTATGGCTCAATATAGGAGATAGAGTAGAAATAGACTTTCCAAGATATAGATGAGTTTCAGTCTCCACATACCTTTTATCGATGAAGTTCCACAAGATCCCCTTAGTAGTTCTTCGTCTTCAAATGATGAACGTCGTGAAGTATAAGCTCAACTACAAAATCTATGTCCTAATCCGAGAAATCTATAAATAAGCTAGAAATCAAGACTTATAGTTTTGATCATTAACATTGAAAAACATGCTTGAGATAGCAACGCATGCGAGTTCGACCGAGCAGTGCTCTAACAAATACTAAAAATCGCGTTTTTTTCCCAGGGTCACAAATCGCGTTTTTACATCGGGTCACAGTAGTTCGGGGACCAAGTCAAGAATTGAATACTCTCAGAATTAAGATGCTATACAAAATCTAAACCAAAACTTCGTATAGTTAAGACCAAGCAACTAAACCTAGTTTACTTAGTTTCTTCAGTATTCCTGCCCTTCCGACATTCATTAAGTGCACGCACTGGAACAATTCCTTTTGATCGTATTCCAAATAGTAAAGAAACAACAAATGTGTTTGGTAACAACTCTCTTGATTATTTCAGATGAAGATATCTCAAGTCATATACAAAGGCTCTTCCGTTTAAACTAATAAACTCCTTTGCCTGGTTAGATCAATCTATCCAACAACTACCAAAGTAGCATAGTTTAGATTTGCAATCAACCAATATAAAATCCAATAAGGAACTATAAAGCGATGCCGATCTCATACAACTAATCAATCGAATAAATCCGATTCTAGATGGATCCCAGCCGATAAACGTTTGTGCTACACAAAGATATGAGAAACCAATAAGAAATCTTCTTTGTCTTCAAATCTTCTTTAATTTTAAATTAAACCTGCACAACACCACTTGAATCTCTTGTGATCAATCACGCACAGAACGGAGTCTGTTAACAATGGATTATCACAAGATGTCTTTATATCTACAAACAGTTCTAAAGATCTCGTCGACACTTCGATCTAGTTTGAGTGAATCATATATCAGAAGATAAAATTCTTAAGAATAAACAAACTAGATGCAATCAAAGTTCAACAACCGTTAGTCAATCAAATCAATCGAAAACTAATAAATTGCAAGTATCTAGTTTCCCACCAACGGTACTCGTAGAGCTTCTTGATCCCACAGAAGTCTTTAAACGAGCGGTCGTAAGAGATTTCCCCTAATTAGGGTACTTTTCTCTCCGGATAGACAGCTCCATCAGAAACAACAAAAAGATGAAGTTTGCCTGGTTCCTAAGATAGTTTGCTAGAAATGCAAACATAGGTATTTATAGACCAAGGATGTTTGGACACCAAGGAATTTCCAAAACCGAATATTCTCAAGATATGCAATAAATGCAAAAATCGGTTTTCATAATTCCTGGAAATGCTTTGTCCAATATTTTCCGAAATCTCTCAATAGAAAATCTCCAATCAGTAAATGCACATTACTAATTTTTATTCTCTAGAGATATGCATTTGATTGCTGGTAATTAAAGCATATAAAACTAACAACCTTAATTAAAACATTCTTAATTTATTTTGGACCGGGATCTCCTTGAGTAATTAAGGAATATCTTTGAACAATAAAAGATAAGAGTTACGGTTTGTGTTCAAAGTATGTTGACATCTTTTGTAAATCCTCTTTCACATTTACAATCTTGGAATTGATTATACCACACTTCCAAACAAGTTCAGAATTGGTTCATCTGTATTCCAAGACAACTATGTAATTGATCAAATATCAAATCATAATCATGGGTTCAATCGGTTCTACCAATCACAAGGATCGGTTTTACCTCAATATGGATTACTTGTTATCGAACACACAAGTTACTAGGACCGGTTACATCAGTTACCAGGATCGGTTACGTCAATTACCAGGACCGGTTACCATATACTCATGGTATTTCTTGTGATCGGTCACACCAGTTACCAGGATCGGTTACACCAATTACAAGGACCGGTTACACCAATTACAAGGATTGATTACACAACTCTTTTGTGATCGGTCACACCAATTACTAGGATTGGCCACACCAATTACAAATATCGATCATACCATCTCAGGTGATTACTTAGGATCGGTTACACTAATTAATAAAAACTAGTCATACCAAATCATAAGTCAGGCACTATGATTAGTTATACCAAGATACATAACAAGTTATGATCGGTTCTATAACTCACACATATTGGTAATCCAAAGATAAGCAATGAATAACAATACCAATAAGCCTAGCGATTTCCCTTTCGATTCATAAAACAAGTTCATGAATGTACTTCCTTTAAACAAATGTAAACATTGTTTCCTAGGATGAAATCTTCACCTTTACCCATACACATAATCACAATAGCATTCATACGATTATGTCGATGTCATATATACGAAGTTCAAAAGATAGGCGTTATACTTCGTATCTTAATTCCTTAACACTATGATCATGTGATCATGTCTCACTACTAGAGTATAATCATTCACATCTTCGCAGTTATGTTTTCAATATAACACGACTTGAAAGATACGTTAGGAATGAAACAGTTCAAGTCAATATTACTAACCTCAAGAGGAAGGATGATGTTGTCGTTGTAGCTCGTTACTTCTTCACATTCTTCAGGTCTTCGAGTAATACTTGTATGTCTCATAATCCTAGACTTTCTAGTCTAACCTATACGAAGTTGTTTCTAGTACATAATCAAGCGACTCTTAGATGAGTTTTGATTCACAAAAATATGATAACCAAACTTGACATACCAACGCTTGGTGGGTTCAACCGAGCTTTGCTCTAACAATCTCCCCCTTTTTCAATTTTAGTGACAAAATTCTTAATACATATGGATAAACAAATTACAAGAATTCATTAAACATACGCTTGATTCCAAGTTTCAATAGCACAATAACCTGCATATATTCAATTAATAAATGCCGTTGTTGACATTTTAATAACAAAGGTTATACTCCCCTTAAAGGTAAGATAGGTAGATTTTCAATCCGAACATCTTTGTTACTCCTCTTTTGTAGTCCAAATAATTACAATAGCAATATGATATGTTGCTCCCCCTTAGTCAATGCTTTACTCTTTCGTTAGATATAACATTTAAGCACAATTTTCCTTTCCTTAGTGATTACATATCACTTGTTTACTCCATATATTTCTCCCCCTTTTTGTCACAAAATTACAAAGGTTCAAGCAAATAAAGGTCAAACCGAAAGGATCTTACAAATCTAAAAGACTTGTACAACCTATAAGAGTTAAGAACGAAGATTTCACATACCATTTTTGATAACCAATATCGAAACCGAAACTACAAGTAATTTGATTTTAATATGTTATCAAGGAAACAATTGCTCGAAGCAATTTTCCCTAATAGTTTAACAAATTGACTAAGAAACTTAGTTCCCTTGCTAAACCGATTGTACACATACAATCGCTTATTTCGATAAAACCAAAATAAAGATCAGAATTAAATTTATTTTTCTCATCAGGTTCTAATTATTCAGACAATAGCTTAGACCTTTCACTTAAGACAAGACAAGTACTAGGTTAGTTAACTAGTATTTCTTGTCAAGGCATTCGATTAGACTTGAATAACCGAATCCTTCAATTTGATAAGTCTAACTAAGATAAGAATTAACTTAGTTTCTCTTATCCGGAATCTAATTGGACTAAACAAATGATCCCGTATTTCGTTAAGCCATAAACAATACATATAAACCAAATCAATTGACTTCCACAATTATTTATCTTAACCGGAAGCAATTGAAACAAACATAGACATTATAGCACCGCAATTGTACCGAAATTTCGTTAATCAAAAACACATGATACCAAGCAATAAAGAAGATATCAAATAATAAGTCAAATAAATTAACACAGTTTTTCTTAACCGGAAACAATTGAATCACACACACACACATCCATACACACATAATGGAATATACATCAATTGTACCGAAATTTTGTTAAGCAAAAGAAAAATATATGCAATATAAGCGGGCTTTTCTTAAACAGGAAAACGATTAACTAACAAATTCGTTACCTCAGATTCCGCATCCTCTTCTCCCCAGAAAGATATATCATTAAGCGCAAGTTCAAGTTAGAACTCTCCCCCAGAATGTTGTCATCCTCTCGCAAGAACAAAAGAACAACAACAAGATCAACCTTTACCAGAGAAAGGTTGAATCGGTTTTAACTAATGCGTGCCAATAGAAAAAGTTGAAAACCCAAAACACATATGTTTATGCTAAACACAACTCATGTAAACACAAATTGATTCAACACATTGTGACTTTTTACATATGAGTCTCAATCGGAACACCTTATGATCCTTGGATAAATCCTACCAACTTGGGCTAGAACTTAATCCCGCTAAATCAAAAAGTCACACAAACCATAAGGGTTCACATCATATGAGATCGAATATTAAGGTTATGAAAACAGAAATCATACATCCCATAAACACATAGCAATAATATAGACATTCAAGCACAGGCTATGTAATCTGAAACTTTCACAAGAAAAATTATAAAATAATAATTTTATTCATAAATTATTGATAGTTTTATTCAAAAATAGACCTTATACAATAATCAAAATAAATCAAAAACTGATGTATATTTTTTCTTGAAGGGATCTTTAAACAAATTTCAAAGATCATCTTTAATTTCCTCAATTTTTTCAGGGTCTTCATCAACAGCATCTCGACTGTTTTCTCGGATTCTGCACACAGTACCTTGATTATGTTCACAGGCTAAAGCATTAACTTTTCGATTAATATTCCGAGCATACTCCCTATTTCCGATTCCAAGTTTAATCAGTTTTCTTTGGTTACGGATAACAGTTCTTAGTAATGCTGCCTGTCTGTGATGTGTTTCAATAGTACTGAGGAGGACTTGTCGTAGATTGAGAATATCAATCTTAGCATCCAAACTGTTTTGGACAAGGAGATGAGTCACATCTTCCTTTTCTTTTCCTCTGTCTTCACAACCAGATTTCTTGAAGGAGTCATCAAGATTAATAGTTTCATTAGATGCCATTCCACTCAACGCTTTCAGAATTTTATCTTGAAATCTGGTTTGAGGATACATCCTTTAGTATAAGTTCTTTAAACAAGATGAGTACATATACCAGAGAATTCTTTAACACATACCAAACATAGATGCCATCCTTAAATAAATAATTATGACCAGATTTGAAAAGATTTTCGAATCTTATGTGCTATTGAATCACAAAGATTCTTTGGAAAGAATCAATCTTCTAGATCATGTATCTAAAAATACTTTAGACAAGAAAACTTATCCTATTTACACAAGTTGTTGTGGAACAACTTTTCTACGCATGAGGACAAATTAAGTATCTTCAGGTAGATTGTGTATACTCTCTATGTTGAATAAGAGATATTAACAGGATACACGATGCCCAGGTACTTGTGCTTGATAGACGCATTTATGTGTCTATTTTCATCTCTTTTATGTATAGTGTTAGTTCCCATTTTTTGTACTAATTTTTGTATTTTATCCCTTGTAGGTGTTTTTGGAAAAATAGGCTTTTGCGGCAAAATTGGCTCGAAAAGTTGTTAAAGGCTCCTGGGAGGACATTTGCTATTCGGACTCTCACTTTGTATAAGGGGTAACCCATTTCCAAACATCTGCTAAGCACAGACCAGGACTGGATAGGGGGAGGTCATATTTCTTTACATTTTCAAAAACAGAAAATTGGCGGGAAAATTTCCAGAAAATAGACGGATTTTTGGGTTGGATTGTTGATCGATTTTTAGGGAGATTAAAGGGATGAATTTGATTTGGTTCGTTCCTATGGACCTAACAGGTGAGGTAAGGGTGTTGGAATGGATCCAAAGTGGCTAGAACTCGAATTGGTGGTGAAAAAAATGTTAAAAATATCACGGTTTATTTTGGGTAATTTTCTTGGTTTATTTATGGAAATTTACGTGAAGAAGAGGAAGGAAACTCTTCTTAGAGATTTGTTTCTATCACAGGAAGAGTTTGGACAGCTTGGATTGATTGAGAAGACGTGCAAGTGATGAGAAAAATGAATTATCGTGATTTGCTGTGGAGGAAAAAAAGAAGATTTTTGGATGGATTTAGAGAGCCTGTGGTGTATAAAAAGGTTGGGACGAGTCTTAGGAAGGTAACCAAGACCTTAGGGGAAAGTTTAGAGCCTTAGAGAAGCCAGAAAAATCATTAGAAGAAGATCGGGTTCTGCTGCTGCTGCTGTTGCCGGAGAAGACGAAGAACACAGAACAGCGGAAAAAGAAAGTTGCAGAGGCAGACTTATTTTCAGTGACAACGAGTTACGATCGCATCATCCTGTAGTTACCGAAGCCCTCCAGCAACGATTCCGTCCTCTGTATTAGACTTTCAGCGATTACAGTATACCCTTTTCTCTCTTGTAATCAATTTTTGAGCCATAAACATGTTTTTGAGAACACGATTAATATGAGGAGCTAAACCCCTTAGCCGAGGCGACGGAGGAAGCCATTGTTCCATGAAAAGTGGTATAGTTCTATTTTAATTATTTATTGCAATTATTTTACATGATTATTTGCATAGAACTTAAAAGAAAAATTGATTTTTATTGAGTAGTTGTGAGTTGTTTTGATGGAACATGCTAGGTTTTAAAACTTTTGATGTTTCATGCTTTGTGATTGCAACTACTACTTCAAAAATCTATTAGAGGCAAATATTAGAATCACTTTAAAAGAAGAATATTGCATGAATATTGATTAGAGTTTATCAATTAATTGGTCAATGGTGGAATCCAGAGTTTCGGTATTTTCTTATTATTATTGAAACAATTTTATTTAATTATCAAAAATCCTTCACAAGCCCTAGTTGAACGAACTTTACTAACCACTTTCACTACAACTTAAAATTAACATCATTGCTTCGTTACATCAAATGATCGGGCATTGTAAGGATGCACTTTCCAACACATTTAAGTGTTAGGGTGAGAAGAAGCTTCCTCACCAAGTACCATTTGAGGAATCAAAACTCATTTAAATAGTCAAGTTTGGTTGTCATATTTTAGTGAATCAAAACTCATTTAAATAGTCACTTTATTATATACTAGAGTCAACTTCATATAGGTTAGCTTGAAATTGTTAGGATATGAGATTTACAAGTATTACATGAAGACTTAAAGAATGTGAAGAAGTATGGAGCTACAACCACAACATCATCATTCCTCTTGAGGTTAGTAATATTTGACTTGAACTGTTTCATTCCCTAACGTATCTTTCAAGTCGTGCATATTGAAAACATAACTGCGAAGCTGTATATGATACTCTAGTTAGACATAGTATTAAGGAATACAATACGAGGTTTATTGCTTAACCATTAAACTTTATTTATAAGACATCGACATGATCATATGAATGCTATTGTGATTATGTATGGGTATGAGTGAAGATTTCATCCTAGGAAACAATGTTTTACATTCGTTTAAAGGAAGTAAGTTCATAAACTTGTTTTGTGAATCGAAAGGGAAATCGCTAGGCTTATTGGTATTGTTATTCATTGCAAATCTATTTTGAATTAGTAACATGTGTGTTTAGTATAACCGCTCATAAACTTGTTTATGTATCTTGGTAAAACTATTCACAAGGCCTGACTTATGTATTGGTATGAATTTTATTAGTGAAACCGATCTTAAGTAATCACTCTAGATGGTATGATCGATGCCTTGTAAATAACAACTTTTATCTAGTCATTGGGGAACCAATCCTAGTAAGAGGTGCAACAAATTTACAAGAGGGAATCGATCCTTGTAAGGGGTACAAAATGTTTTTAGTAGATGGTGGAACCGATCCTATGAACATGTGCAACAAGTTTGTAGTTTTGGGGGAACCGATCCTATGGACATGTGCAACCGAATACAGGTAGTTACCATAATTTGTGGGCACCGATCCTAGTACCTAATAAACCGAATTTTGGTAACTAGCGTGACTATGCACAGTACTCACATGGAGGTAGAACCGAATTTATTTTGATAGAACCGTGAAACCCATGATTGGTGATTTGATAGGATAATCAATCACATAGTTCTTGGAATTCAGACGAACAAATTCCAAACTTGTTTGGAAGTGTGGCAAATCGTTTCCAAGATTGTAAGTACGAAAAAGGACTTGCAAAGTAAAGATGTCGACATACTTTGAACATGTGCAGTAACTCTTATCATTAATTGTTCAAAGATATTCCTTAATATCTAAAAGAGAATCCCAGGATCGAAATAAATTGAGAATCTTTTATTTAAGGTTTCTTAGTTTTTATATGCTATTTAATTTCCAGCAATTAAATGCATATCTTTAGAAAATAATAATTAGTAATGTGAATTTACTAATTATAAATTTTTCTATTGGGATTTCGGTCAATGTTTGGACAGTGCATTTCCAGGAATTATGAAAACCGATTTTGTGTTTATTGCATATCTTTGAGAATATTCAGTTTTGGAAATTCCTTGGTGTCCAAACTTCCTTGTATTTAAATATTGAAGTTTGCATTTCGAGCAAACTAATCCTCAGAGCCAGAAAAACTACCTAGTTGTGTTATTACTGGTGGAGCCGCCTATTCGGAGAGGAAAGTAACCTAATTAGGAGAAATCTCTTATGGCCGCTCAGTTTAAAGACTTCTTTGGGATTGATAAGCTATATTAGTACCGTTGGTGGGAATACAGATAATTGCGGTTTATTATTAGTTTTCGATTGATTTGATTGACTAACGGTTGTTGAACTTTGATTGCACCTAGTTTGTTTATGCTTGAGAATCTTCTCTTCTGATATAAGATTCACTCAAACTAGATCAAAGTTTCGACGGGGATCTTTAGACTGTTTGTAGATCTTAAAACATCTGGTTATAATCCAACGTTAACAGACTCCGTTCTGTGTGTGATTGATCACAAGAGATTCAAGTTGATTGTGTGCAGGTGCTGATTGAAGATTAAAGAAGATTTGAAGACAAAAAGACTTTTTGGGTTCATAATCTTTGGTGTACACAATACTTGTTTCGGCTGGAAAGGGATCCAACTATAATCGGTTTATCTTTGTGATAGATTGGATTGATTAGTTAAGTAGATCGGCATCAATACACTTCTTTTTGATTAATAATAATGATTGCATAGTATAACAATTACTTAGGTAGTTGTTGAGAGATTGATCTAAGGACCCGACAAAGGAGTTTATTGGTTAAACGGAAGAGCCTTTGTCAGACTCATATCACGTTGTTTGAAAAGAGTTGTTACCCAACAGATTTGTTGTTCCTTTACTGTTTGGAATACGAACCAAAGGGATTGTTCCAAATGCGTGACTTATTTACAAGTTGGAGGCGCAGGGATACTGAAGGAACTAGGTGAACTATAGGTTTAGTTTCTTAGTCTCAACTATACGAAGTTGGTTTGATTTTTTTATAGTGGCTTAATTCTTAGAGTATTCAATTCTGGACTAGGTCCCGTGGTTTTTCTGCTTTTGCGGTTCCCTCGTTAACAAAATCTTGTTGTGTCTTTTACTTTTATATTTCCGCAATTATAATTGTTTATTGTAATTAAAAGTAAAATACACAAACATTAATTCCTATTTTACTTGATAAACAATCCCTAGAGTTTGGTTAAGTCCGAACCTATTATCAAGTAAACATACTTCGTTGTTGTATTGTCTCGATCTTGTATCCATAGTCGATCACACGAAGTGTGAACCGATTAGTTGTATTGTCTCGACTCAGTCCATAGACAATCACTTTCGGAAAAGGACTTATAGGTGGAAAAGTTTTAGATTGAGCTATATTTGGGTACCCTCGTCTTTTCAATTGGTATCAGAGCAGGCAAACACGAAAAGATCTAACAATCTGTGTTTGGTGCGATCCAACCTATAAGATATGAGTCAAAATAAGAAAAGCAAAGCTAAACTTATGAAGAACTCAGTTAACGTATGTCAAGATAATAAGAATAATATCTCAGAGAAGGTCAATGGAAATTGGTTTCGTAAGCCTTTTCGAAAATCAAAACAAAATTCTATGACTAATAACTTGATTGTGAATCAGGTTCCTGATCAGAAAATAATGAATCCGAAACTCAAGAAACATGTTTTGGATCCGAGTCCAATCTCTAGTGAAAAATCTTCTGTTTCCAAGTGTGAAAAGAGATTAAATTCACTAGTCTGCCCAAGTTCTGAATTTCGAAAAGTGTTGGAAAGATTTTTCAAACATGTTGAACACTATTCAGAAAAGGGAAACACCGTTGACAGCCTAGATGATGTCCTAGAACTTATTGTTCAAATGAATGTAATAATTTGTGAAGGAAAACAAGAAACACTCAGTCTTCAAAATAATCTGATAGATTATGAGGAACAAAAAATGGCTCTATGCAACGAAGTTCATGAACAGACTACAGAGTGTGAAATTCTTACTCAATCGCTGGAACATTCATAGATAAGGAATAAGATCCTTATTGAGAAACTTTTTACAGTAACATGTCAAGAGGTATATCTAAACGGTGTTTAGGAAAAAAATTCTAACAAGGAATGGATACCTTAATAGGACATATAGAATGTCTTGAATAAGAGACATTAGCAATTTGTCGAATGGAAAATCTAGATCACACGGGTTCAAGTTCAAAGAACATTCCATCCTGGGCACAGGATATAATTGAAGATATTGCATATCGCAATTTTCCTAACCAAGAGGATGGGTTCAAAACCTATGCAAAGGAACATGAAAATGCACCTAAAGAAAAGGAGGAAGATTCTCCTCAAAAGGTATTTGATGAGGAAGATCCTCATCCAAATGCTTAATCGCATTAGAATGTGCATCCTTACAATGCCCAATCCTATGATGTAAGGAAGCACATATATCCGGGGCAATCTATATCCTGTCAATAATCTCTTATTCAACATAGAGAGTTTACACAATCTAAATAAAAATACATATTCTGGCTCTATATATAGAAAAGTTGTATTGCAAAAAACTTGTGTAAAACAGGATAAGTTTCCTATCTAAATGTATCTTTTGATACTTATCTAGAAAGATAATTTCTTTTCGAAGAAAGTTGTGAATCTGTAACACATTAGATGCGAAAATCCTTTCAAATCTTATCAGAATTATTTATTTAAGGCCGATATCTATGTTTGGTATGTGTTAAAGGTATTTCAAGTATATGTACTCAACGTGTCTGAGAACTTATGCTAAAGGATGTATTCTCAAACCAGATCTCAAGCAAAACTTCTGAAAGCCTTGAGTGGAATGACTTCTAAGGAAACTGTTCATCTTGATGATACCTTCAAGAAATCTGGTTGTGAAGATATAGAAAATGAAAAGGAAGATGTCACTCATCTCCTTGTCCAAAACAGTTTGGATGCTAAGAATGATATTATCAATTTACGTCAAGTCCTCCTCAGTACTATTGAAACTCATCATAGACAGGCAACACTACTAAGAACTGTTATCCGTAACCAAAGAAAGCTGATTAAACTTGGAATCGGTAACAGGGGGTATGCTTGGAATATTAATCGAAAGGTTAATGCTTTAGCTTGTGAACATAATCAAGGTATTGTGTGCAGAATCCGAGATATCAGTCGAGATGCTGTTGATGAAAATCCTGAAAAATTTGAGGAAATTGAAGACGATCTTTGAAAAATCTGTTGAAAAGGATAATAGACATTAGTTTTTGAATTATTTCAATAAAGTCTATTTTGAATAAAACTATCTTATTATGAATAAAATTATTATTTTATAATATTTCTTGTGATAGTTTTCGGTTACATTGCCTGTGCTTGAATGCTTTATTTTATTGCTATGTATGTTTATGGGATGTTTGATTTCGGTTCTATTACCTTGATATTCGATCTCATAATGTGTGAACCCTTATGGTTTGGGTGACTTTTTGATTTAGCGGGATTAAGTTCTATCCCATGTTGGTAGTCTTTATCTAAGGATCATGAGGGGTTCTGGTAGAAACAATATGTGAAAAAGTCACAATATGTTGAATCTTTTGGTTTAGCATAAAAGCATATGTGTTTCGGGGTTTCAACTTTTGCATTGCATTAGTTAAAACCGGTTTTCAACCTTTCTCTGGTAAATATTGGTGGTTGTTGTTGTTCTTATGTCTTGCGAGAGGATGACAACATGATGATATTCTCCCCGAAAAGATATGAAGAAAAAGGAGAATAGGATGCGGAATTTGAGGTAACAATCTTGTTAGTTAATTGTTTTCCTGTTTAAGAAAAGCATGATTTTATTTCATATCCTTATTGCTTTTGCTTAACAAAATTTCGGTACAATTGATGTTGATTCCATTATTTGCGTATGGATGTTTGATTATGATTCAATTGTTTCCGGTTAAGAAAAACTATTGCTACTTTCGTTATTGTTTGGTATCAATTGTTTAGGCTAACAAAATTTCGGTGCAATTGCGGTGCTATAATGTCTATGTTTGTTTCAATTGCTTCCGGTTAAGATACATGATTATGCAAGTTGATTTATTTTGTTTGTATGGATTGTTTATGGCTTAACAAAATTATTTCGGGATCATTTGTTTAGTCCAAGTGATTTCCGGATAAGAGAAACTAAGTTTTTCATATCTTAGTTAGACTTATCAAATGTGAAGGTTTCGGTTATTCAAGTCTAACCGAATGCCTTAACAAGGATTACTAGTTAAGTAACCTAGTATTTGTCTTGTTTAAAAGTGAAAGGTATAAGTTATTTTTGAGAATAATTAGAGCCTGATGAGAAAAATAAAGTTAATTCTGATTTTTATTTTGGTCTTATCGAACAAGCGATTGTATTTGTACAATCGGTTTTCAAAAGAACAAAGGTGCTTAGTCGATTTTTGATGTGCTAAACTATTAGGGAAAATTCCTTCAGGCAATTGTTTCCAAGATAACATATTAAAACCAAATTACTTGTAGTTTCGGTTTTGATATTGGTTATCTAAAATGGTGTGTAAAACCCCCGTGCTCAACTCTTATAGGTTTACAAATTCTCTTTGTGAGATTTGTAAGATCCTTTCGGTTTGTCCTTTATTTTTTCGTTTCTTTGTCATTTTGTGACAAAAAGGGGGAGAAATATATGGAGTAAACAAGTGATATTGACTTGTTGTGAGTTGGTATCACTAAGGGAAAGGACATTTATGCTAAAACATTTATTCTAACGAAAAGAGTGAAAGCATATAGACTAAGGGGGAGTCACATACCATATGATATGTAGTTATGAGGAACTACATGAAAATAACAAAGACGTGCGGATTGAAAATCTACCTATCTTACCTTTAGGGGGAGTATTAGATTTGTTATTATAATGTCAGCAGCGGCATTTAAGGATTGAATTTAATGCAGGTTTTGTGCTGTTGAACTTGGAATCAAGCGTATGTGTATAATGAATTTTTGTAATTTGTTTATCCATATGATGTAAGAGTTTTGTCACTAAAATTGACAAAGGGGGAGATTGTTAGAGCATAGCTCGGTTGAACCCACCAAGCATTGGTATGTCAAGTTTGGTTGTAATATTTTAGTGAATCAAAACTCATTTAAAGAGTCGCTTGATTATATAATAGAGTCAACTTCGTATAGGTTAGCTTGAAAGTGTTAGGATATGAGACTTACAAGTATTACATGAAGACTTGAAGAATGTGAAGAAGTATGGAGCTAAAACGACGACATTATCCTTCCTCTTGAGGTTAGTAATATTTGACTTGAACTGTTTCATTCCCTAACGTATCTTTCAAGTCGTGCATATTGACAACATAACTGTGAAGCTGTGTATGATACTCTAGTTAGACATAGTATTAAGGAATACAATACGAGGTTTATTGCTTAACCATTAAACTTTGTATATGAGACATCAACAGGATCATATGAATGCTATTGTAATTATGTATGGGTATGAGTGAAGATTTCATCCTAAGAAACAATGTTTTATATTCGTTTAAAGGAAGTAAGTTCATAAACTTGTTTTGTGAATCGAAAGGGAAATCGCTAGGCTTATTGGTATTGTTATTCATTGCAAATCTATTTTGAATTACCAATATGTGTGTTTAGTATAACCGCTCATAAACTTGTTTATGTATCTTGGTAAAACTATTCACAAGGCCTGACTTATGTATTAGTATGACTTTTATTAGTGAAACCGATCTTAAGTAATCACTCAAGATGGTATGATCGATGCCTTGTAAATAGCAACTTTTATCTAGTCATTGGGGAACCAATCCTAGTAAGAGATGCAACAAATTTACAAGAGGGAATCGATCCTTGTAAGAGGTAAAACACGTTTTTAGTAGATGGGGGAACCGATCCTATGAACATGTGCAACAAGTTTGTAGTTTTGGGGGAACCGATCCTATGGACATGTGCAACCGAACACAGGTAGTTACCATAAGTTGTGGGGAACCGATCCTAGTACCTAGTCAACCGAATTTTGGTAACTAGCATGACTATGCATAGTACTCACATGGAGGTAGAACTGAACTTGTTTTGGTAGAACCGTGAAACCCATGATTGGTGATTTGATAGGATAATCAATCACATAGTTCTTGGAATTCAGACGAACCAATTCTAAACTTGTTTGGAAGTGTGGCAAATCGTTTCCAAGATTGTAAGTATGAAAAAGGACTTGCAAAGTAAAGATGTCGACATACTTTGAACATGTGCAGTAACTCTTATCATTAATTGTTCAAAGATATTCCTTAATAGCTAAAGGAGAATCCCAGGATCGAAATAAATTGAGAATCTTTTATTTAAGGTTCCTTAGTTTTTATATGTTATTTAATTTCCAGCAATTAAATTCATATCTTTAGAAATAATAATTAGTAATATGCATTTACTAATTATAGATTTTTCTATTGGGATTTCGGTCAATGTTTGGACAGTGCATTTCTAGGAATTATGAAAACCGATTTTGTGTTTATTGCAATCTTTGAGAATATTCGGTTTTGGAAATTCCTTGGTGTCCAAACTTCCTTGTCTATAAATATTGAAGTTTGCATTTCGAGCAAACTAATCCTAAGAGCCAGCAAAACTACCTAGTTGTGTTGTTACTGGTGGAGCCGCCAATTCGGAGAGGAAAGTAACCTAATTAGGCGAAATCTCTTACGGCCGCCGCTCAGTTTAAAGACTTCTTTGGGATTGAGAAGCTCTATTAGTACCATTGGTGTGAAACTAGATAATTGCGGTTTATTATTAGTTTTCGATTGATTTGATTGACTAACGGTTGTCGAACTTTGATTACACCTAGTTTGTTTATGCTTGAGAATCTTCTCTTCTGATATAAGATTCACACAAACTAGATCGAAGTTTCGACGGGGATCTTTAGATTGTTTGTAGATCTAAAGACGTCTTATTGATAATCCAACATTAACAGACTCCGTTCTATGTGTGATTGATCACAAAAGATTCAAGTTGAATGTGTGCAGGTGATGATTGAAGATTAAAGAAGATTTGAAGACAAGAAGACTTTTTGGGTTCATAATCTTTGGTGTACACAATACTTGTTTCGACTGTAAAGGGATCCAACTATAATCGGTTTATCTTTGTGATAGATTGGATTGATTAGTTGAGTAGATCGGCATCAATACACTTCTTTGTGATTAATAGTATTGATTGCATAGTCTAACAATTACTTCGGTAGTTGTTGAGAGATTGATCTACGGACCCGACAAAGGAGTTTATTGGTTAAACGGAAGAGCCTTTTTCAGACTCATATCACGTTGTTTGAAAAGAGTTGTTACCGAATAGATTTGTTGTTCCTTTACTGTTTGGAATACGAACCAAAGGAATTGTTCCAAGTGCGCGAATTATTTACAAGTTGGAGGCGCAGGGATACTGAGGGAACTGGGTGAACTATAGGTTTAGTTGATTGGTCTCAACTATACGAAGTTGGTTTGATTTTGTATAGCGGCTTAATTCTGAGAGTATTCAAATCTGGACTAGGTCCCGGGGTTTTTCTGCATTTTCGGTTTCCTCGTTTACAAAATCTTTATGTGTCTTTTACTTTTCTATTTCCGCAATTATAATTGTTTATTATAATTAGAAGTAAAATACACAAACGTTAATTCCTATTTTACTTGATAGACAATCCCTAGAGTTTGGTTAAGTCCGAACCTATTATCAAGTAAACATACTTCGTTGTTGTATTGTCTCGATCTTGTATCCATACACGATCACATGAAGTGTGACCTATTAGTTGTATTATCTCGACTCATTCCATAGACAATCACTTTCTGAAAAGGACTTATAGGTGAAAAAGTTTTAGATTGAGGTATATTTTGGTACCCTCGTCTTTTCACCTTTCGACATGTCTCTGTAAGAAGCTCTTCTATAAGGATCTTATTCCTTATTTGTTAATGTTCCAGCAATTGAGTAAGATATTCACACTCTGAAGTTTGCTGATGTACTTCGTTGCACAAAGCCAATTTTTGTTCCAAATAATCTGCTAGATTATTTTGAACACTGAGTGTTTCTCGCTTTCCTTCACAGATTCTTACATTTAATTGAACAATAAGTTCTAGGACATCATCTAGGCTATCAATGGGTTTTCCTGCTTCTGAATAATTTTCAACATGTTTGAAAAACTTATCTAACATTTTTCGAAATTCAGAACTTGGGCAGGAAAGTGAATCACATTTCTTTTCTCTTTTAGAAACAGAAAAATTTTCACCAGTGATTGGAGTCGGATCCAAAACTCGTTCCTTTAGTTTTGGATTCATTCTTGTCTGATAAGGATCCTGATTCTCAATCAAGTCATCAGACTTAGACTTTCTTCTTGATTTTCGAAAAAACTTACGAGACCAATTTCCATTGACCTTTTCTGAGACCTTATTCTCAACATATTGATGTATGTTAAATGAAATCGATTCATGTGAACTCGAGTTCATTGCTTATAGGTTGGATCGCACCAAACACAGATTGTTAGATCTTTTCGTGTTTGCCTACTCTTATACCAATTGAAAAGACGAGGGTACCCAAATACAACACAATCTTTAAATTATCCACCTATAAGTCCTCTTATCGAAAGTGATTGTCTATGTAAAAACTCGAGACAATACGACAAATCGGTATTCACATTTTGTGTGATCGTCTATGGATACGAGATCGAGACAATACAACAATCAAAGTGTGATTACTTGATAATAGGTTCGGACTTAACCAAACTCTATAGGATCACTATCAAGTAATACGGAGTTAACTTTTGTGTATTTTACTTTTAATTATAATAAACAATTATAATTGCGGAAATAGAAAAGTAAAAGACACATCAATATTTTGTTAACGAGGAAACCGAAAATGCAGAAAAACCCCGGGACCAAGTCTAGAATTGAATACTCTCAGAATTAAGCCGCCATACAAAATCTAAACCAAAACTTGGTATAGTTGAGACCAAGCAACTAAACCTAGTTCACTGAGTTTCTTCAGTATCCATGCGCTTCCGACATTCAATAAGTGCACGCACTGGAACAATTCCTTTGGATCGTATTCAAAATAGTAAAGGAACAACAAATCTGTTATGTAACAACTCTCTTGATTCTTTCAGATGAAGATATCTCAAGTCATATGCAAAGGCTCTTCCGTTTAAAACTAATAAACTCCTTTGCCGGGTTAGATCAATCTATCCAACAACTACCAAAGTAAAAGAGTTTAGATTTGCAATCAATCAATATAGAATTTAACAAGGAACTATAAAGCGATGCCGATATAACGCAACTAATCAATCGAATAAATATGATTCTAGTTGGATCCCAGCCGATCAAGGTTTGTGCTACACAAAGATACGAGAAACCAATAAGAAATCTTTTTTGTCTTCAAATCTTCATTTAAACCTGCACAACACCACTAGAATCTCTTTTGATCAATCACCCACAGAACGGAGTCTGTTAACAATGGATTATCACAAGATGTCTTTAGATCTACAAACAGTTCTAAAGATCCCGTCGACACTTCAGATTCTCAAGAATAAACAAACTAGGTGCAATCAAAGTTCAACAACCGTTAGTCAATCAAATCAATCGAAGACTAATAAACTGCAATTATCTAGTTTACCACCAACGGTACTCGAGAGCTTCTTAATCCTACAGAAGTCTTTAAACGAGCGGTTGTAAGAGTTTTCTCCTAATTAGGGTACTTTCATCTCCGGATAGACGGCTCCACAGGAAACAACAAAAAGATGAAGTTTGCCTGGCTCTTAGGATAGTTTGCTAGAAATGAAAACTTAGGTATTTATAGACCAAGGATGTTTGGACACCAAGGAATTTCCAAAACCGAATATTCTCAAGATATACAATAAATGCCCAAATCAATTTCATAATTCCTGGAAATGCTTTGTCCAATATTTTCTGAAATCTCTCAATAGAAAATCTCCAATCAGTAAATGCACATTACTAATTTTTATTCTCTAGATATATGCATTTAATTGTTGGTAATGAAAGCATATAAAACTAACAACCTTAATTAAAAGATTCTTAATTTATTTCGGACCGGGATCTCCTTGAGTAATTAAGGAATATCTTTGAATAATAAAAGATAAGAGTTATTGTTCGTGTTCAAAGTATGTTGACATCTTTTGTAAATCCTATTTCATATTTACAATATTGGAATCGATTATACCACACTTCCAAACAAGTTTAGAATTGGTTCA
>JAJJMB010003267.1:2408363-2508092 GCA_023531105.1 Papaver atlanticum | reverse complement strand
ATCTGTATTCCAAGACAACTATGTGATTGATCAAATATCAAATCACAATCATGGGTTCAATCGGTTCTACCAATCACAAGGATCGGTTCTACCTCAATATGGATTACTTGTGATCGAACACACAAGTTACTAGGACCGGTTACATCAGTTACCAGGATCGGTTACGTCAATTACCAGGACCGGTTACCATATACTCATGGTATTGCTTGTGATCGGTCACACCAGTTACCAGGATCGGTTACACCAATTACCAGGACCGGGTTACACAAATTACAAGGATTGATTACACAACTCTTTTGTGATCGGTCACACCAATTACTAGGATCGGTCACACCAATTACAAATATTTATCATACCATCTCAGGTGATTACTTAGGATCGGTTACAATTAATAAAAACCAGTCATACCAAATCATAAGTCAGACACTGTGATTAGTTATACCAAGATACATAACAAGTTATTATTGGTTCTACTAACTCACACATATTGGTGATTCACAGATATGCAATGAATAACAATACCAATAATCCTAGCGATTTCCCTTTCGATTCATAAAACAAGTTCATGAATGTACTTCCTTTAAACAAATGTAAACATTGTTTCCTAGGATAAAATCTTAACCTTTACCCATACACATAATCACAATAACATTTATACGATTATGTCGATGTCATATATACGAAGTTCAAAAGATAAGCGTTATACTTCGTATCTTAATTCCTTAACACTATGATCATATGATCATGTCTCACTACTAGAGTATAATCATTCACAGCTTCGCAGTTATGTTTTCAATATAACACGACTTGAAAGATACGTTAGGAATGAAACAGTTCAAGTCAATATTACAAACCTCAAGAGGAAGGATGATGTCGTCGTTGTAACTCGTTACTTCTTCACATTCTTCAGGTCTTCGAGTAATACTTGTATCTCTCATAATCCTAGACTTTCTAGTCTAACCTATACGAAGTTGTCTCTAGTACATAATCAAGCGACTCTTAGATGAGTTTTGATTCACTAAAATATGACAACCAAACTAGACATACCAACGCTTGGTGGGTTCAACCGAGCTATGCTCTAACAGTTACTCATATCTTAATGAAGGTATATTTCATTTGTGTATAACAAGCTAAGACCATCTAACGGTGGATAGATATCAGCTTGAATCTTGAATCAGGTTTCAACTAATGGTGAAGATTGATTGCTTTGTTCCAAAGTTATCAAACCCAGATTTGAAGACTATATAAGGGAGAACTCTAGAAACTGGGAAACCTAATCCCTACACCTCATGTGTGATACTAGTTGCGACTAGAGTCGATTCTCCTATAACCTAGGTTTTTCCTAAAACCATTATAATATAACGACTTAAAAACTTCATTGGGATTCTAAATCCAGACCCAACTATTTTCTCTGTAGTTGCGTATTCTTATCTTACTTTTTCTATCGTATTGAGTACTATATTCTCTAAGATTTGCTCGAGATTTATCTCCGATAGGTAAGATATAAAAAGTAATCACAAAGTTCTTCGTCTCATTCTTTGTGATTCCACAATAACTTGTTCTACTACCATATAGTTAAGTTATTGTGAGGTGATTTATATTTCTAGGATGTTCTTCGGGAATATAAGATCGGATTATCAATTGGTTCCTGTTTACCTTGTTTATCAAAAGACATAACAAAAACTTCGTAGGTATTTCTGTGGGAGACATATTTATCTATCAGAATAGACTTTTCTGTCGGAGACAAATTTGTTTATCAAGTCTTCGACTTTGGGTCGTAGCAACTCTTAGTTATGGGTGAGATCAGCTAAGGGAATCAAGTGCGTAGAGTCCTGCTGGGATTCAGAGACATAAGGAACGCGACTATATCATAATCAGTGTGATATTGGTTAAGGCTCAACTACTAACCAGTCCGAATTTAACTTTTAGTAGGCTAGAGTCTGTAGCGGCTTAATACAGTATGGTAGTAAAATCTGGACTAAGTCCCGGGGTTTTTCTGCATTTGCGTTTTCCTCGTTAACAAAACTTCTGGTGTCTGTGTTATTTCTTTTTTGCATTATATTTGTTTATATAATTGAAATATCATAGGTTGTGCGTAGTTCAATCAATTGGTAAATCCAACCTTTGGTTGTTGATTGAAATTGATTGACACTTGAACATTGGTCTTCGGTACCGTTCAAGTTGTTTCTCATAATAATCAAGCTCGCAAATTTCTATCTGTTTGATTTGCTGATTACATTAAAAAACAGATATATAACTCTTGGATATATTTTCCTTGATTGAGTCTGACTGTCTAGTTGATTCTCTTGGAAATATATTGGACTTAGTCCATACATATTTACTAACGATATATTGGGTGTGGTTGTTGTACACCCGCTTTTTCAGCACGTTCCTCCCACAGTTATAATAGACGGTATAACTGTTGTGAAAGACATATCGAATTATAGTGAATCCGAAATTAGTGCTGCAAAGCATAACTCTGATGAGTAAACGTTATTATTCATACCATAAGCCCAGATCTTCAGCACCATGTCTCTACTTGCACTAAGTCTAAAGATGCTTGGGCTATCTTAGCAACCGTATATGAAGGAATACCTCTGAGAAAGAAACTAGGCTGCAAAACTTAAATTCTGATTTGGAAAACCTTTGTATGGCTGATGAAGATTCGTTTGATGAGTTTAATCACAAAGTTCCTGAAATTGTTAATGTATCATTTGCATTGGGTAAGACTATTCCTGAAAAGGATATTATGATGATAATTCTCTGATCTCTACCAGCTAGATACGATTCTAAGAAGCATGCCATTGTTGAAGAAAAAAACCTTGAAACACTTTCCAGGAATACTCTTGTTGGGAGGTTAAAGATCTTTGATCAAGAACGTCTTTCCAAGGCCGGAAAGGATATTGCGTTGAAAGCACAAAATAACACTGTTTTACTTGATAAAAGTAAAAGTGTTGGCAACTCTGTGAATGATCCGATTGAGACTGAATCATCAGATGAAGATCTTGACAACTCAGTTTCTCTGATCACAAGATAGTTTAGAGATCTTCTTTTGAAGAGAAATAAACGCTTCACTAGAGACAAATCCAGATCATCAGTTAAGCCACATGATCGTGTTCCTCCTAAAAATATGGATACTGTCGGTAATGATGTTGAGGATATGCCACAGTGCTTCAAGTGTAAAGGTTTTGGTCATTTTGCTAATGAGTGTCCAAATCGTGGAAAATACATTGGAAACAAGGGTTTTAATGCAACTCTTGATGAAAAATCTGATCACTATGATTCTACATAGGATGAGAAATCAAGTGTAGCACTCTTTGGTGAAAATATCAATTTTGATAATTGTAGCAATACTCATATCAATTTTGACAATTTCCTGTTGATACATCATCAACATCATTGGAGGATGTAATGGATTTTTTTACTGACTAATGAAAACTATATCCCTTATGTTTCAGGTACTCAACTTTGCTTAGCGGCATTTTTGGCCACGGTGTCTAAACCATCCTCCATATTGACATGTCCATACTGTACTATTAAGGGTCACAAACTCTCTAATTTTTTCAAGTACAAACATAAAGTAAGGTATGTCAAAAAACTGCAACGGAGAGCCAATAGATTATCAAACAAGCTCAAACTTGTTCTCAAGTCAAATCCATCCAAGGTAAGTAAAGTTAACTCTTCTCCTAAAAAGTTGATTTCTAAGGAAAAAGTTAGTTCTCTACAGAAAAGAACTAGGACTAAATGACCTTTAAAAAGGGATGTTGATAAATCCATGCAGGAACCTTGTGGTGAGCAAATTATTTTTCACCCCAACACAACCTAACTATGTTTAAAGTGCATCTTGTCTCATGTGCCCGATAGAAAAGAGACAAGAACTGTGCACAATCGGGCTCTTCGGTCAGAAACTATTTTAGTTTGTATCTTGAATATTATTACTTGAATTTCCATCTTTTCATAATTTTCTATTTTTCAAGTAATGGTATTGAAAAGATTTTACCCTATGTGAAAAATGGCTAAAATTGACCTTTTTACCCTTTTGAGGTTATTTGTACATGAACCCTATTCGGCTTATATAGGTTCCATATTTTGGCATTCATATTCCTTCATCGAAACTCTTTTCATCATAAGTTGCTTGTAGAGTTGTTTTCTTTGTGTATTCACAAATCCATATTCCAAAATTATGGAGACTACAAGCACTATTTCTTCTGATAGAAAAGATGTCCGTACGAATATCAATTCTTCAATCATGAATAAAAAAGAAAAATCTCATTCTCCTAATTCAACTTTGAAAAGAAAAATGAAGAATATGAAGAAACCAAGAGCCAACAACTCGAATCTTCAAAAGTCTTCTATTGTTCTTGAAGAGTTAAAGCAAACCAGGATGGCGATTCAGGAAATAAAGCTATTGTACTACAATTTCTGGAGATTCAAAAGTCCCTGGTCCAACAACAATTAAAAAGATTCGTAGGACTTGACTCCTTTCTTCATGAACCATATGTTCCAATGTCTGTTGACTACAAGGAGTTCGGGGACGACATAGAATTTTTCAAGAATCTTAATGTCTAGGAAATTTCTTGTGAGAATTTATTCTTGTATTCGAGAAGGATAACTAGGGTTTGTATAGCATATATTGTGGTTACACAACTATTTCCAAGGATTTTTATCTTGCATGTTTTTAGTTTTATTTATTTAAATTCTAAGTTTTTGGAAGATGAACTTGCAGTATTTAATCTTATTGGTTTTATTATTGCAAATGTCTTATGAGATATGTGCCTTTTCGTTTTGTGATTTGTGCTACTATCTCATAAATGCTCAAAAGTTAAGTCTATTATGTCTTTATGCATATATTGATAAAAGATAGAATGAACTTTTTGAGATATTCCGCAGTATTGATCTTTCCCCAATCCACTTTATGTGAAAGTATTATATTTACTCCTTAAGGTTTCTTATGTTGAGTGATTCCGATTAAATTAATCAAAAAGTTTTCTTATGATTAGTTTACTCGATGTTTACTGGATACAAATCCATGTAATTTGTTAATGTCCAAAAAAATCTTTCTTTTCTAGTAAAAGTAAGGTCGCTCATGTTGTTCGCTTAGGAATGACATCAAATGGGGGAGAGTTCTTAAATGAACTTGTTCTTAATTCTTATATCTTTGTGAGGAGAGCGGTAGTGGAAATTGTAGGGGTTAACTTGTATCTTAATAAACTCCTTGATGAATACACTAAGTTTCGACTATGTGAAATCATCTAAATAAAAGTTGAAATGCTTCTTTAGTCATGAATTATCTTTTGAGAATTTATAATGATCCCATAGTTTTCGTACCTTTTTCAATTTTTATTGACAAAAAGGGAGAGAATTATTTAGTAGTTCACACTACATACAAATGGTTTACAGATCGTTATGTAACGAGGAGTGGATTCCAATCTATAGGTTCTACCGATTGTGCAAAAGATGGAAGTATAGACTAAGGGGGAGTAAATCATATCACCATAGTATTATTTCAAAGTTATGATACAATTGGACTTTGATTTAAATAATAATACTATGACACTGAATAACAATAAATGAGAACATTTGTTTTCTTATTGTTATTGCTACGGATCTTCAACAACAATGATGCTGAGTTGAACACGTTCAGAATCGATGGAGAACTTGAAGTTATGGAAAATTCAAGGAAGTTGAAGAGCTAAGGAAATCAAGCAAGATGGATCAGAAGCTATAAAGTTTATTTATTTTGTAATCCATATGTATTGATAGTTTTGTCACTAAATTTGACAAAGGGGGAGATTGTTAGAGCATTGCTTGGTCGAACTCGCAAGCGTTGCTATATCAAGCTTGTTTGTCAAGTTTAGTTGATCAAAACTATGTCTTGATTTCTAGTCTACTTATAGCTATGTCTTGGATTAGGATAGAAGTGTGTAGTTGAGCATGAGACTTCACGGCGTTCACCATTTGAAGAAGAAGATCTACTGAAGAGCTTGGAGGAACTTCGACGACAAAAGGTATGTGGAGACTAAAACTTATCTATCACTCAGAAGTCTATTCAATTCTATCTACTAATGAGACTAAGTTGTATAGCTATATAGACTTTATATTATAACATTTGAAATTTCGAGTCGAATTTATCTCGTTTATATAATTCTTAAAATATGAGTTTAAAGCTTAGAATGCTTCATCATCTACTTGACAACTTTAATTGTAAACAATTCATTTTAAACTAAATATTAAGTCAAGTTGATCATGTGAAAATTACCTTGAACACCTCACATGATCTGTGTGAGATAATCATTTGATGTTAACTTGGGATATTTCGTATTGATCAAATAATCATTTGAAAATTACTTGAAGCTAGTGGTATGTGTAAGATTACCATTGTCGTCTTCTAAGGTGTTTCAAATCGATTAACGAGAGTTTTAGAACTACTACCAATGTATGGATACAACACAGTATGCGTACCCAGTATGCGAACTGTGAAGTGCTAGTTTTGGTCTGGAACTCTTGTTTGCGAACGAGTTTATCTTTAATGGGTCCGGAACTGTGGTTTGCGAACAGCAAAACTAGGCAAGTTCCGGGACGGTAGTTAGCGAACTCAGTGGTTAGATTCTAAAATCGGTAAGTATGACAACTTGTTCACATAATCTGTATACAAACTAAATTGTCTATACTCATGAACTCAGGTTCGTTTGCGAACTAAAGTCCCTGGATTTTTAATGCGTAAAGGTATGCGAACTCATTTTGCAAACCGTGGCATTATGTTCATGTATTGGTTCTTGTATACGTACTTCGTACACTTACAAACCAAGCCGAATATGTTTCAAATGCTTCATATATATTTCTATGAGATAGTGAATATTTGAACAACTCTCTTAAAACACATTTAGATACATTTTATCATCTATCATAATTGGTTGATTATCAGATTGAGTCTAGAAGTGCTAGATGAATATAGCTAAGCTAAAAGTGTTCATATGGCTAACTTCGGTTAACTTTTATTGAGCCAACTTGTTATACACGTTTAGGTACAGTTCATCCATATCTAAATATAAGTATATTTCATTTGTGTGTATCAAGCTAAACCATCTAACGGTGGAGATTGATTGCTTATTTTCTAAGCAAACTTAGCTTGAATCTTAAATCAGGTTTTCATCTAACGGTGAATATTAATTGCTTTGTTAATAAACTATCTTAGCTTTGATTATAAGCAACCCTGATTTGAAAGACTATATAAAGAGAAGCTCTAGCTTCTGGGAAGCCTAATCCCGACACTTTCGTGTGTCCTAGTTGCAAACTAGAGTCGATTCCCTCTTAACCTAGGTTTCCAGTTCTTATGAAAACCAATATTAGGTTTAACGACTTAAAGATTTCGTTTGGGTTTCGTGAAGCCAGGTCCAACTATTTTCTCTAAGATTTTCTCGAGATTTATCTCCGATAGGTAAGATATAAAAAGTAATGAAAACATTTTATTCGTCTCAGACTCTTGTGATTTAGCAATAACTTCTTCTGTTAATCAATTAGGTTATTATGAGGTGACTAATATTCTTGGTTTCTCTTCGGGAAACATAAGACCATATTATTAGTTGTGTTCTTGTTCATCTTGATCTTTATCTTAAGACAGAATCAAAAAAAAGGAATAGACTTATCTGTGGGACACATGTTTTTTTTATAAGTCTTCGACTTTGGGTCGTAGCAACTTCTAGGCTGTAAAGGACGTCAGCTAGGGGAATCAAGTGCGCAGGGTCTTGCGAGATTCAAGAGGCGTAAGGAACGCGACTGTACCTTAATCGGTGTGAGACTTGGTTAGGGCTCAACTACATTCAGGTCCGAAGTTAACTTGTAGTAGGCTAGAGTCTGTAGTAGCTTAATACAATATGGTGTTCAAGTCTGGACTAGGTCCCGGGGGTTTTCTGCATTTTCGGTTTCCTCATTAAAAAAAAATTTGGTGTTTGTGTTATTTCTTTTCCACATTATATTTTCTTTATATAATTGAAATATCACAAGTTGTGCGTTGTACAATCACAGTTGATAAATCCGACCTTGTTTGTTGGATAAAACTTGATTGACACTCGGACATTGGTCTTCGGTACCCTCCGAGTTATTCTCATAACAATCAGGTTCACATATTCATATCTTTTTGATTTATTGATTGTGTTGAGAAAGAGATAAAGCTCTTTGATATCCTTCTTGATTGAGTTTCATTAAGTTGTTACTCTCGGAATTATATTGGAGTTTAGTCCATACAGATTGCCGAACGAAAAAATTGGGTGTGGTTGTTGTACCCCCGCGTTTTAAAAATTGATAAAGGGGGTGATTGTTAGAGCATTGCTCAGCCGAACTCACAAGTGTTGCTATCTCAATCTTGTTGTCAAATATAGTTGTCAAAACTATATCTTGATTTCTAGTGTACAATTAGTTAAGTCTCGCTCTAGGATAGAGGTAGTTAAGAAATGAATCAGTCATCATTACATTCTACCGTTTGAAGGCGAAGATCAACCGAAGATTTTGGAGAACTTCATCAACAAAAGGTAAGTGAAGACTGAACCACCTATTTCTCAAGTTATATTCACTTTCCGTCATCTGAGACGATGTCGCATAACTAATTAGACTATTATGCATAGACAAGAATTTCGAGTCGAGAACTAATTTCTAGTTAACGAGTTTCTCGAAATATAATGACTAAGCTTAATGAACATTGGTTCATGTTTGATGAATTTCAGTGAAGAACAATTTATTGTTTGCAATAAAAATCGTGATTCAAGTTTATCATTCGAAAATAGCCTGGAATAATGATATGTGTCATTGATGTTATTCAAAAATGTTTCGAATTGATTTAGAGAAAAATATAGAACTACTATATTCGGAACACAAGACAGTGTTGTCAGTCTTACAAACTGAAATAACTGTTATATATCTGAAGCCGTATTACATGTACTCGTACACGTAGGGGAGTAGCTATATATCGACTTACAGATTGTGTGATACTCATATCCGTCTGCACATCATCGGAAATCTATTTGATTCGTGATTCGGATCGGTATGCATATTCGTATGCAAACCATTTTGGTAGTAGGCTAGTGTCTGTAGCGGCTTAATACAGTTTGGTGCTCAATATGGACTAGGTCCCGGGGGTTTTATGCATTTGCGGTTTTCTCGTTAACAAAACTTCTGGTGTTTGTGTTATTTCTTTTTCCGCGTTATATTGTTTATCTTTATAATTGGAATATCACAGGTTGTGAGTTGATCAATCATAGTAGATAGTCCGACCTAGTTTGTTGGATTTGACTTGATTAATCATTGGACATTGGTATTTGGTACCGTCCAAGAATTCTCTTTGTGATTAGGTTCTCGAATTCAATTTTGTAAACATTCTAATCACAAGAGAGATGAAGAGATATAACTCTAGACATTTTCCTTGATTGAGTTTAGCTCTCGGAGTTGTGTTGAGTTTGTCCATACAGATTGCCTACAAAAAAGTTGGTGGTGTATTTTGGTAACCCCAGTGTTTTCGCTTTGAATCATATTTCGAGATTTCAACAAGAAAAGCTTGACTCGGTACTTCTACTATGCAATGTTTAAAATCCAGGTAGTCACACGACTTAGTCTCATAAAGATTAAAAGCTGATTAGATGAGCAAATAGAATGGTTCAGTTTTCACATACCTTTTGTTGATGAAGTTCTCCAAATGTCTTCAGTTGATCCCCGTCTTCAATAGGTGATTCAGTGATGCCTGATACTCAACTACATACTTATAATCCTACTCCGAGACTTTACTAAATGTAGACTAGAAATCAAGATATAGTTTTGTGCAACTAAATTTGACAACAAGCTTGAGATAACAAAACTTAGTTTGACCGAGCAGTACTCTAGCACCAAGTAGCCACATCATTCAGACCATCAATTGGTATTTGAATTTATTGTATCTTCTCGATGGTATCAGTGTCAAAACATGCACACAGCTTGTTAATATCCGAAATACCGTTATTAGTGAACGAGTGACATACTTTTAAAAAGTTTTCAACACCACTAGTTGGTTTATTAATAGGAGCTAAGGTTCCTGGGATCCACTGATCCTCCCAAATATCAATATTTCTACCATTTCCTAGTTTCCAAGTACAATTCTTTTTTATTTGTTGGACCCCGAGAAGAATCCCTCTCCAAATCCAATTGTCTTTAGGATTTGGAGTGTTAGCAATCTGAAGAACGTCATAGTTTGGGAAGTATTTTTCCTTGAGTAAGGTGGCACAAAGAAAGTTACGATTTTCCTTTAACCTCCATCTTGCTTTGGTTATCATAGAAAGGTTGAATATTTTCATATCTTGGAGGCCTAATCCTCCATCTTCTTTTGATTTACACATAGAAATCCAAGATTTCAAACTAAGTCCTTTTTCCATTTTCTTATAGGCCATGTTCATTTTTTCCCCACAAATAATTCCGTTGGAGTTTTTTTGGAGAAGTGCAAATCTTTTTTGGTATTTTAAAATAACTTATTTTGTAAACAACAAGGGAAGATGTAACATTTTTAATCATCTCCTGCAATATTGAAATGTTTACCTTTCCACAATAGAAGACAACTATGCATTTTCTAGGTAATAGGTTCAAAACTTTTTACTTTAGACCTGTTAGTAAAATGAGGAGCACCTAGGTATCTGTCATAGAGAGGAATTTGTTTGACTTCGAAAACATGTTTAACAACATCTATTGTGGCAGGATTCGTTTTTGGGCTAAAGAAGACACCATACTTATTTAGGTTTAATAAAAGACCAGATGCAATTCCAAAAAAATTAAACAGAGAAACGAGATTATGACACGTTTTTACATTAACATGACAAAAAAAAAAATCGTTGGCAGAAAATAAATGAGTAACGAGAGAAGCATACCTAGAAATTTTAATTTTTTTGATTTGACCATCACTTTGAACTTTTAAAATAATCCTAGACAGTGCTTCCATGCAAAAAGTAATACTAGAAATACATTCAAAAACCAAATTACGCCAAATTTCAGAAAAACCAAGCTTTAACATGATTTGAATTAGGAAATTCCACTCAACCATGTCAAACGCTTTTGACATATTGATTTTAAGACCCATAATCCTTTTTTTCCCTCTAGTGTTTCTCATTTTATGGATTATCTCATGCGCTACTGTGATATTATCAAATATCTTCCTTCTAAGAATGAATGCAGATTGGAAAGGAGAAATTATCTTATCAAGTAGGATCTTCATTCTATTAGCCATAAGTTTTGAAATGAGTTTATAAGACATGTTACTCAAGGTTCAAATCATCTCAATCAAAAGCAACGCCAACTAATTGAGTCTAAACCATAAACTAAACATTTAGATCTTAACTAAGGTTCCAAAAATAATAATTCGAGATGAAATTTTTTGAGAGAATCATACCTAATTAAGTAGATACGAAAGCTACTGGAACAATAATTCAAGATGAAAACAAAAACTGCAAATAACAAAAGGAAACTAATATCGCAAAAAAAAATCGCCGTTTTAGTCAGGAACAAAGAAAATTAAGAAGTAGAACTGCGAAAATCATCAGAAGAAAACAGGAAATCAATCAAATAAACATCATATGGAAAGATCAAAACAGTAACCTGAAGAACGAATCTTTGCTAGAGACACTAATCGCCTCTGCAAAACAAAAATCTAAGATCAAGGAACACCGAAATATAAAAAGGGTAATTAGTGTAATAAAAAAAATCGCAATTTTTGGATTGGTTGAAATTTGGACCAACTCATCAAATTTTGGACTAACTTGTACGCCCACTTAAAAATTATGACTAAGGAGTACCAGGCCTTAGAGGCTAGGACTAAAGCGTCCAAAGCCCAATAACTATGGTACTAAACACTTATTTCTACCGTCAAACCCATTTTTCATTATTTTTTTCAGTCGGAAACTCACGAGCGTAGAAGTTTAGTCTCGCACCCATTTCCTCCGTGGATATTATTCACAGGCCCATATTTCTAAAATTTATGTTATCATTTTCTCCAAATCCCCGAACTAACCTTCCGTGTATATATTTTTTTCCTATTCGTTCTTTTGATTTCTTAGGGATTTTGGAGATTTTTCTCGTCTAGACGTTTCATGGATTTGATTTCTCAATTTTCTTCACCTCTTTTTCAATGATGATTTAATTTAATTTGTTGATGGGGAAGGAAATCGAATGATTTAACCCTAAAACCGAGGATTTCATATCCTTTGCGATCTGCAAGCAAAGATAATCCAATCATGGCTGAGAAATCCAGCACTTCCGTCTATAAGAGGTTTTTTTACTTACTAGTTTCTTTTTATACTTGTTTTATTTAAATAATTTTATCAAGATATGTTAAATGAGAAGTTCTGATATGTTTGGAGTGAAATGTTAGGTGAATGGCTTCTTTTTATATCATGTTTAGATTGGTTTTTGATGAATATAGTGGTATAGTGAATTGTCGTTTGATCAGTACTGATCGAGTGATCTGATATTTGTATACGGAGTTTAAATAATTAGGATTTATCATGACCTTATTGCTGCTGATTGCTTGTTCTGATACTATTTTTTTCGTAAATTTGTAATTTACTTGATCGAAATAATCAATTTTTGATTGCATATATGTATGAACATTCACCAATTTGTTTAGGTCTTGAAGATTTTTATGTCAGGTGCTCTTATCTTCATATTCAGGTAAGTATTTTTTTCTGTTTCCGTTAGTTTATATATTTGAAGCTGTAATCTTTTGAATTGATTCGTGAGAGGTGTTATTAAAACTGCTGATTTATGTAAACACACAAGTGAATTTTTGAATGGTAGAATGGTGGATAGTTAGAGGATTTAGCTATGTGTGAATGGTACTTGGTGGTTTAGTTGTTAGAAACTTAATTAAGTATTATCATTTGAGTTTGGAAAACACAATTTAATTAGTATATTACGGGTTACTGTAGTGATTGAAGCTGAAATAGTTTTGTGATTTTTTATTTTTTTTGGTTACTGTAGTGATTGAAGCTTAAATAGTTTTGTGATTTTTTTTTTTTTTGAAAGTTTTGTGAAATTTTGCTGGTACATTTTTTTTTAGGTTCAAAGACAAGTTTTATCTAAGCAACCATCATAATCATCTAGTGGAGCATCCCTTAGCTATGAAATAAAGCTAGTGGAGACATTGGTTAAGTGGTACTTACCTGATTTTATAATGTTGTTTAGTGGTACTGTATTTTGTGAATAAGTTGACATGATAATTATGCTCTCTGAAATATGGCGGTCTCTAATCTTTCATTGCTTCATTCTATTTCTGTAAAAAAATTGTAATTAAAGATTTTATAAGTTTATTTTTTATAATTGATGCATAATGTGTCATGCACTTACAAAATGGCCGCATAATCTGTTACGCAACTACAAAAAATGGCTGCATAACATGTTATGCAGTCGACAAAATGACTGCATATTCCATTATGCGACCGTTTTTCTTTTGCTAACACTGAAGTCAACTTAAAAATGACTGCACAATCTGTTATGCAGGTGCAAAAGTGCTTGTATAACTTATTATGCTTTAAAAAAATAGTTGCATAGTGTATTATGCAGCCACTTTTTTGTTAGCGCTGAAATAGAAAAATGGTTGCATAATTTGTTATGCAGCAATAATAATGGATGTATTACTTGTTATGCACCCTAAAAGATAGATGCATAAGCTGTTATGCATCAGAAAAGATGGCTACATAATCCATTTATGCTAGTTAACAAATCAACCTATTATGCAACTATAAAAATTACTGCATAACCTGTTACGCAATCAAAAAATTGACTGCATAATTCGTTATTCATTTTTTTTTGTAGGAATGTTAACTTTTAGATTTATACATGTTTTTAGTGGTGCATAATCAAATTAGTGGATGCATGAACCAAAATATGGTTGCACAGTGTGTTATGCGTCTTTTGTTGTGACTGCATGATGTGTCATGCATCATTTTTTTGTTAGAATGTTATTTTTAGGCATACACATCGTTTTAATGGTTGCATAACCTAACTAGTGGATGCATAAACCAAAATATGGTTGCATAATTTGTTATGCATCCTTTGTGGTGTCTGCATAATGTGTCATGCATCCTTTATGGTGGCTGCATAATGGTAATGTATCCAGTTTTCGAAATTTCTCCCTAAAATGATAATTACCTCCGATTTTTTCGTAAAAAATTCAAATTTGGTATTGTTGTTTGTACTCGTTTTGTAGAGCTCTTTAAAAGCTTTCCACCGAGATAAAATTTGAAAAATTTCAAGGCACGGTTTTTTAGAATATGTTATATTCAAGTTGGCATACCAATAATACCCCTGAAAAAATAGGACGCATAACAGAGTTATGCAGACTCTTTACTGAGCAGATATAAAATCCAAAATTTCTTCGTTTTACAAGTAAATATATTATGGGTAACTATGACTTGTTACTCTCTTTTTATAATATAATTTTGAATAATTATGGGTGTCACGGTAGCCGAAAAATGTGGCCTGCCAGTAAGAATATTTTTTTTGGGGGGCCTTAGCCTAATTTTCCCTGCGGTGTAAGGTGCATACACTCAGGTTGACAGCTTGTAGTGGGTTGGGTGGGAATGTTATAAATACCCTTTATATACCCCCAAGGGGTAAAAAATATATTTTTTTTAATCAACTTGAGAAAGTTGCTTCCACTTCTGAAAGCAACTTGTGCTAGTTGCGTCCACTTCTGAAAGCAACTTTTGCTAGTTGCTTCCACTTTTCAGAAGATAGGGTTATTTTTAAAAATTGAATAAGGGTAATATTTTAAGGGGCGAATTTTTAGGGGTATTTAAACAATGTTCCCGGGCTTTAGACTGTGATGAAAAACCTAAACGCGCTCCCTTGGTTTCTAATTTGCTCCATACTCTTATAGTGTGGTGGAGGCTTTGAAAAATTCTAATTTACCTTCGTTTGCAAGACAAAGGTGGTTAGAGGTTTGTAGAAACTATGATTCCATTAGATTTATTCATACCTATAGAGAAGCAAATTTTGCGGCTGATACAATGGATAAGCGAGGGTGTTATCTTGACAATGGTGTTGGAGTTCACTATGATGAAAGATCTCTTTTCTTAATTTCAGTTGAATATCCAAATGTTGCTTATTATAGATTTAAATAGTTTTCAAGTTTTTGGGGTTGCTGTGACCTCTTTTCTTGTAAACTATACTAGTGTATTGCCCGTGCCATAATGGCACGGGGGTGGAAGGGGGTTGGTGCGCCTCCGTCGGTGTATAGGGTCGATATTCACCAATATGATGACACAATTCGGTTTGTTTTTGAACACAGATATGTACCATCATCTAATTTTCTTATCTTCGTGTTGAACCCTAGACAAATTTGTATAACAGTTGTTTCACAAATAACATTAAAGTATGGCATTATGGACCTAACTACACAAAACCTGTGATAATATAACATGTATTGTTTTACACCGTCTTGCAAAGGAAACGGAAATGCGATCAAGAAACATAGATATACCGATGACTGATAACTCGGTATGGTGTAAAACTGTGAAATTCCTTTAACACAAAAACTATTTCCTCCAAAGCCATAGATTAAAAGTAATGCAGGTCTGAACGGTATGGCGTAAAACTGTGAAATTCCTGTAACACAAAAACTATTTCCTCCAAAGCCATAGATTAAAAGAAATGCAGGTCTGAACGTTATGGCGTAAAACTGTGAAATTCCTTTAACACAAAAACTATTTCCTCCAAAGCCATAGATTAAAAGTAATGCAGGTCCGAATAGAATAATCCCACCAAACCCAAGTGCCCATTCAACACTGCAATTAAAACAAACTGATATAGTCCGAGTCCTGATGCCGAACTCGGAATATTGATGTCCATGAGTAAAAGCATGGCAACTATTTTGAAATTCTGGTAGACCCAACTACCATTACAATTATAGGTTCTGGTCTTGAAGTACCACCTGGTGCTTCTAAGATTACAATGACTAATTTAGGCAAACTATGGATGACAGTGAATGTGGTTGTTAGAAAATAATTAGTTAATGGTAATCATTGGCATCGATAAATATGCCCGTCATGGAGCAGCGTAATAAAAGTACTTTGGGAAGAATAAAAGACTTATACATACTATTCATTGAGATGGTTCTGAGAGGCTTAGACTTCACATTCCAAACTCATACTCTGAATTGCATTGGCACTTATGACATCCTCGATTTTATCCCTTCAGAAGAATGAACCCATGATATGTTTTAAAAACCCCTGAAAGAGCAAATTTCATATGGAATTAAACCATCAAAGATCAAGTTACATTCCAAAAAACACCTTCTTAAACTTTAGTAAATAGATAATTTTGAACTAAAAATGAGCTCACAAACTAAAATTACACAATCGTATTTTCCTAGGCATCTGCACAAACAGGTAATGTTCACAAACTTAATTCATCCAGTTTCTAATATAGAATAATTAAGGGGATTGTGCAAGCCAAGATGATAACAAACATTCCCAACGTTGCCATTCATAATCTCATACCAAATATTAAATGGTTATTTTGATTTTGTTTTTGTATCAACAAATTGAACTAATTAATTGGAATTTTAGATTAAAAAGATGAGAGCAAAAATCAAACCAATCTGGAAGTATTTGTTGAGGATACTTCACCCAATTCTGAAGTGATTTAATCTATTCACCAAATTTCCAATTTAGGGTTATAGTTTCTGAAGTGATTCAATCAAATCAAAACTGTGAACCATAAAATCGAAATTAAGTAAAGATTAAGATTATTCGAAGTCTACGGTGGGAAATTGATGAGGATGAAGATGAAGACTGATTTTGAAGTTGGCAATAGTGGCGATGGTGGTGGTTCAATCGATGGAAAACTGGGGTAGAGGAAGAAGAAGAAATTGGCATTAGTAGTGGTGTTTCAATCAATTGAGAAGTGAGGTGAAGACAATGTTAATTGAACTGTTAGTTTTTGTGGTGGTGGGTAGTGTCGAATGTTGGTAGTGGTGGTGTTGGTGATGGTGGTCTGGAAGGTTGAAGGAGGTGAAGGGAGATCGAGATTCAGAATGAGAAAATGAAAGTGGAGTTTCTTTCTCAGATCCATCATCTTATTTTTTACGAAACCACCCTTACGTTTTTTGTGTTATTACGGTAACCCAGGTAGGAAACTGAGAAACACGGAAGGGCAATCGCTTCTTTTGGTTTAGCGTGTTAGTCAGTCTTACCCCTTATTTTACAATCATTTACGTCAGTTCTAGTGAAGATATAAAAGGAGGAAGGGCAGTTTCGACATTTCACGCTTGAACGAAAATCTTTTGGGACACCAAAAAACCATTTTGGCTTATATTATGGATCTTGTAAATTTTGTTATCTATTAATACAATTTTTGACTTATCAAAAATAATGCGCTCCCTTGGTTTCTCAATTCTCATTTTTTTCGATTCAAATTCAGTAATTCACTCTTTCTTCTTTCCTCTTCCCTCCAGTGAAGTGATAACTCTGAAGCCACGAGCAAATTCGGCTTCTTCTTATGATTGACGGAAGGTATTTTCAATCTACTACTATGAATTCAATTTTTATTTCCTTGTTTTGATATATCATTTATTTTGAATCAAAAACCCTAATGTGTCCAAATGAAAATCTAGGTTTTCTGAAAGAGATATGATTGTCATTCAGTAACAAAACAACCAGAAGAAACACCATCATCATCTCTCTTGTTCAGAAACTTATGTCTGATTAATTAGGGAATCTTTTTTAAATCCAAAAGCCCCTAGTATATATATGTCTGATTCAATAATTCAATGAACAGATGATTGAGCTCTTTGATTCAATAACTGAAATTATGTTGTTACTCTATTGTTAAACAATCAACTGTTATTGTTATAGTCTTAGGGTTTTGGATTCAAAAACATAATAATAGGTATTGTTCAAGTGATACAGAATCTTTCATTTAGTTTAATTTTTTTTTTTTTTTTGTTATTGTTTGTATGACTACCAAAGCTACTACTGAAGGGGATGCATAATTACATATCAAATATGCGTGAGGCACCAGAGGATAGGGTTAGTAATCTACCGGACTCACTAATTCATAATATCCTTGTTTTTCTAGACATCACCGATTGTGCTTGTGCTAGCGTATTATCTCGAAGATGGAACTACATTTGGACTACTATCCCCTCCCTTTGTTCAGGGAAACGGGATCGTACAAGTTTTCAGTATCCCTCTCTTGATGAGACCGAGAAATTCATGGATTTTTTGGATGGAACATTGCACCGTCGTAATTCGACAAATGTAGACAAGTTCAGTCTCGTTTGGCCTCTCCGCCTGAATGATACTCGGCTTCGTTCATGGATCACTTATTTAATAAAGAGTAAAGTTAAAGTGCTTAACCTATACTTAAGACAAGAACAACTCTCATATATTCCCCTATCTCTATTTACTTGTGAATCACTGACTTCGTTGGAGCTAGGAGGATGGCTCCATTATTTCACCTTTCCTAAACGTATCTCTTTTCCAAGACTCAAGCACCTTAAACTTTGGGGATTTAGGTTCAGTGACGAGTTCTGGAATGAAGAACTTTTTTCAAATTTCCCCGTTCTTGAAGAATTGGTTCTGCAAAAGTGCAAGTTTCGTTTGACCAATTTCTGTATTTCAATTCCTACATTGAAGCTATTGGAAATTCAAGTTTGGGATCCCACAGATGGTTTACTAGACTCTGATAATGTTGCAAAAGAAAATGTGTTATCTAGCTTTCCAGCACTGGTGGAAGCAGTCGTTCTCTATTACGGTAGAAAAGATATTGCAGCAATAAATCACTTACTTTGAGCCATAGCACATGTAAAATGTCTAACAGTCAGTGATCTAACGTTAAAGGTATTCTATTCTTGCTTATATTTTTAAAGTACTTAGTTGCTATGTTTCTTTTTACTTTTATGGTTTAATCTCACTGCGTGCTTGTGACTGATTTATTTGTTGTTATTACCTTGTGAATAAATAGGCTTTTCGCTCTGCGAACAAAATGCTGACATTTCACAATGTCAAAATGTTGACAATATCTAGAAACCTAACCACTGATCAAGGACAAATTGCTTTACTCAATGCAGTACCTAATCTGGAGTCACTCATATTTACCGAGGCAAGTGTTCAGAACTAATGATTCTCTATACCCTCATTGGATAAGACATAAGATTTGGGCTTTCATTGGTTAACTTGTTATGTCTGCAGTAATTATTCATTTGGAATCTTATTTTTGATTTCAATTTCATCTCCAGTTAAACACTGCTAGAAGGAGACTGATACAGACAATGAGGAAGACAGTGATGATAACAAAGACGATGATAGTTTGGCGCTTGATATCGTGACTAATGGATGTTTGTTTCCACGCCTTAAATCAGTGTCCTTCCAGGAATTTTTTGGGGACCCAAGGGAGCTGAGGTGGGTGAAACTGATTTTGAAGACCGCCAAAGCTTTGCAAATGATCTATTGGTTACAAAGGGAAAGGCGAAAAAGAATTTAAGGCGGAGATACCAAATTTTCCAAGAGCCTTGCCAGGTTGTGTGATTAAGTTCTGTCCTTGCTAGCTACAGTTACAAATTTTAGTTAAAGGTTTCAATTCCTGTTTGAGAACAAAGAGTCTGTTGTCCAAGATGAAACAAGTTTACAAGTTTTTCTGATACCTGTACATTTCTATATTGTGACAGGGAGTTTGAAGGATTCGGTTTTGTTTCCCTTTATTACTCCGTTAACCTTCATTCTTTTGCTGATGGTTACTGGTTAGTTCTAATTGTATTTGCCCTTTTTCTTTCAAAAATACAAATGAGTGTCTCTCAAGAAAGCTGGGTTTTGAACCCAGAATTATTTGGAAGCCAATACCAGTAGCTGCATCAACACCAAGATCTGGAGGACCTTGAGTATAAGGTCGTATTTTCCCCCCCAAAAAAGAACAAGCTTCTGGAGCTAGCTTATCCTACTGGCTCTGACTTTCTCCGAAAATGTCATTCGAGAGTTTCTCAGCCTGATTCAGTTGAAGAAAGGTTTCTACCAAGGATGTCTGTATTGTTCTCCTGTCGGTCGTCAAATTTGGCAAGTTATTGGACCAAGCTTCTGACGTCCGGGCCATTGAAGTTTTGATTATTGATGGTCTTTGTGTGCGGGGAATGTTACAGGTTTTACCTATTTTTGTAATCAAAGATGAAGAATCCACATGCAAGTAATTAAGAACCAGAAGATGCATATATCAATCAGAAGACAATAATAATACAGTAATTAGGTACTTGTACTAAACATCACATTTAACTAAATAATTAAAGCAACATCATATTAAAAACGAACACCATTACTTAACTAACTAGCTGAGAAGATACTATTTGTTCGAATACTTGATCCATATATCGTCTTTAAATTCCTGATTGATGAGGGGAGACCCAAGCCAAGATGGGTGTAAAAAGCTGAGGTTCATATGCAAACCCACGTAATCCTCCATCACCACCGCTATAAGGACAAGGGGGAATCCATTGCCACGCTTTCTGATAAAAATCAAACAGCAACATATTATCAGAACCAGGTAACGTGATAATGATGAAATTACCATTACCTACACAGTCAAAACCTTCATCTCCATCACCACCAGCTTCACTGAACTGCTTATAGAGATTTTGTGTCATCTTTTCAGCTTCTAGCCATTTTTTCTGCTGGTTGTTAAGTAGTCGATGATGATCTCTGTAAAACCCACATTCTCAAACTCTTAGGCACCTTGAGTTTACTCTTCTCAACAGCAGCAACTAAAACCAACCTTCCTCTACATTCAACTAAATTTGGTGATCTTAAATGCCTTCTCATCGGTGCTTCTATCTCGAACCATTCATTCAATCCAACATCATAACCTGATATATTAAAAGGGCTGTAGCTCATGCAATGGAACTTTCCATCTACAAACACCATCTTTCCTCCTGGTTGAAGACTACATTTCTCAGGAAGTTCGCTTGTTGTTCCCCCCCATAATGAGTATCCACCACCACCACCACTACTGTAGACATGATATATTTCACTACTTACGTTTTTGACATTAAATTGTGATATCAAATCATCACCAGCAACAACCACATCAAGAGATGAATTTGTAACATTTAATCCAACTGATGGAAAAAGTCTAGGTGTTCGAGTAGTAATAGTGTTCATCATCAGTATCGAATGATATATCTTCACGAGCAGTGGGTTGCATAGAATTTAGTTCTTAATCAGCAACATCAGATACCCAACATATCAAACCTCCAGATGAAGAACATGGAGAGAAACCAGATGGTATTACTGAACCGAATGATATTTTATACCATTTCATTTCATTAGGATCGAATAGATATCCTTCACGTGATGACGAGTTATGTTCTTTTCCCCTTTGCTTGTAGTTATTTCCGTGAATCTAACTCTTTAGTTTCTTGTGTTTGAAAAACAAGAACCAAGTGTGACGTTGTCGAGCCGATGACGATATACATAGATACATTTCGATGAAGCTGTTGGAAATTAATAGATTAGACCATCTTTTGCATACTGACCGAGCATCAAAAAAAGCTGGTGGAGGAAGAAACGCAATCACTCGATCAACTAGTGTTTCAGGAAGTTTACTCCATATCTTACTATTCATTATAGGATTGGCACAAGTACTACTCATCATATTAATGAATGACGATGAACAACTATCAAATATTATACCACTAGCACTGCTAGTGCCACTAGTAGTATTAGTACCAGATAAGAAGTTGTTGTATGAGTTAGGATTGAAAGTGAAACCTCCTTCCATGACTATGGAATCAAGTAGTTGGGTAAGGAAAACAGATATAAAGAGATGGGTTTAACTACGGTTTAACTCCTGGGACTTGTTCTCAGCTTAGATTTCATTCTCTTATAACTACTAGTGCTTTTGTGGACATGTCCTGGTTGTAGTTTCACATATGCATATACATATACATATATATATATAGAAAACCCCAAACCACTAAACACCTCCTGCTCGGTAACCTTAATTCGCCTACCGGAAGTTCACCTAAGGCCATAAATCCATCCCTATCATGAGCGCGAGTATAATAAACTGGATCTACGGGGTGGGGTCTATTGTACAGGGAAAGCCATCACTTGTCTCTAGCTCTTGATATGGGAAGAGTTGAAGAGGGGTGAAGTGAAGGGCTATCTGACCCGATCACCCTATGTTGTAAAGGGGGCGAGGCGAAGAGCAGAAGAAGGGCTCATCTTTGATAGGAAAGGCGGTTTAATCACAAGGCTTTCTAACCTTACTTGAGAAAGCAGGCTTAAGCCCCGATCTTCCTGTCTCCCTTATACATCTTGGACCTGCCGGGATCATGGAATTGCATATGGAATCATCTTTGTCAATACGCTTTATAAAAGGACTTTAATTTCGTCAACTCGGAGCCAAAAAGAGACTGGCCGAGCGTAATCTTTGTTGCAACCATACGAATCCTCCTCTTAGGTAAAAGGAATGACGTGATAACTGATTAGCGAATCTAGGTCACCCTTCTTGACTGCATTCACTTACAACAAGAAACAAACACCGGCGTTTGGAGCATCACCTGCATTTTTGTGTATTCTTCTTCCTTTCCTTGGTCTTTCGTTCTGTCATATTCCTAATAGAGGAATACGTCTTGAATCGCACATTAGAAGGCAGATGTCTTCAGCAGATACCGCCCGACCCAATCTTGATATTGAGGGAAGGGACCTTTTCTCGAAAAACTCCGGATGTGCGAGAAGCGATTCTTCTTTCTTAGTTAGGTCTTCGAACTGGGACGACCTGGGGTGGGTTTAGTTATGATAACTTGGGTATGCTTTCCGACACTGAACCATCACCCAGATCGGCTCCCATGGGGGCAGATCTGAGCAGACCACCTCCTTAACATCTTCTTCACCTGTTAATCCTTCATATTTAGATATAGATTTAATCGTATTTGATCACTAGCTAGTTTCTCCTTTGTTTTGCTTTTCTAGATCTAGGATTTTCTTTTCCTCTGGTTTCTGGGAGTTTTAATCTTATTGCTGTATTTCATAATTATCTATCTTCTTGTGTGTTGGTTTGTGATTCCGAGCAAAGAGTGGTAGACATCTTCATCATTTGTGATGGAAACAACATCAAGGATAAGGAAGTTAGTGGCGAAATCGACAACTCCATCAGCAATATCATCAAGAACAAACCCATCTACTACTTCATCAATTGCTACAACAATGATTTCAAAAACTCCGATGCCGATTCAGGCCTTTTCAAACAGATTTCGACTGATTCAGAAGACTCCTGCTACCAACACTTATGCTACCAAGACTCCTGTTACTGTAGTTCTAGTTTATGTTACTGTTATTGTTATTTTACTCTATTTTACCTTGTTTTACAAGGTGTTAAAACCCTGGTTGGATCTTTTGAAGATCCCATTGCTGCTGTTTGCAGGGATGCAAGTTTGTTTGTAACAAAATGAATTTTGCCTCTTGATTTGGTTGCGTCTTGTGGAATGTCAGACTCAGTTGTAATGTTTGGATTAGTAGGACTGTTGGTCAAGAACTGGCGGAGATTCTATAAATTTGATGAATGTACTAAGGTCCTTGTTAACTCTGTAATGAATTCGATTTCGAATCGGCTATTAATGAAAAGTTGAGGCTCTGTCTTTTTTCCAAAAAAAATATATATATATAGAAAACCAAGTTACCATGCACTACCTTTCAAAAAAAAAATGCACTAGAAACTCATCACGTAGGTTTCTTGCTCATCTTTAGAGCTAACACTATGGTACACTCCATCCCTTCCCTATCTCTCAATATCTCTCAAAATTTCCAAAAACCATCTACTATGGTCTCCCATATCCCTACATGTGTAGGGATATCCACCCCTTTCCCTACATGGAGGATCACATCTGATCCCGCTTGTAGGGAAGGGAAATCACACGGCTACTCAGTCGCCGTATTTTTTTTACGCTTTACGGCTACTGAGTAGCCGTTTAGGTAAAAATATTTGTTTGACCTTTTTTCATTTACACCTCTCTCACACCTGATCCTAACCATCCCTCATTAATAACGGCTCAATCTTCTCCACCGTCGGATCCCAACGGTCATTTTTTCAAAATCCTCTATAAATACTACTCTAATTTTCTACTCATATCACACCAAATCAATTGATTTCTTATTTTTCTTCTTCTTACATCAATTGAATTCTTATTTTTCTTCTTCTTACTATACCTCTTTGATTTTTATATTTATCTTCTACTACTCAAGTTTTTATGTTTTAGTTTCATTCAAAATGGTTTATAATTTTGTTCAACGAGAAGAGATTGATCTTACTACTGCATTTATTTATGTGAGTATGGACGAAATTGTGGGTTCGGGACAAAAAACCGCTATGTTTTGGATACGAATTCACCAAATTTTTGTCGAACGCAACGACAATCCATATGAAAGAGATTGGGCGGCCTTAAAAACCAAGATGAAGAATATAAAAAAAGATGTCAAAGAATTCGTGTCCATTCTTAACGATATATATCGGCAAACCAAAAGCGGTGCGAGCCACGAAGATTTGGTAAGTTCTATTAATTTTTTAAGTTTTTCCATATAGTTGGTAATAATAGTAATAAACTTAATGTTTCTTACATATTTTTTCAGACAAAAGATGGTCGGGAGCAATTTCAGGAACAAACAGGACAACCATTCAAGTATGATGCATGTTATGAATTGGTTAGAGAAAAGGTCCCCGGATATAATTATGAACTCACTGTGAGCCAAAACAGTGAGTTGTTTAATAATCATCGTAACTTTGTATCACACGAAGATGGTACTGAAGTTCTTCCTAATGGAGAGACTCGTTGGAAATACAAGCATAATGCACGTCCTATAGGAACCAAAAAAGCCAAAATGCTAGCCAGATAGAAGAAGGATCGTGAGCAAGGTATATTTAGAGAAAGTGATGAGGGAACATCTTCAGTTAAGATGGAAGAAGATAGGATCTATCAACAAAGTGCTAGTATTTTGGAGTATCTTAAGGAAACACGATCAAGGAAGGAAAAAATGAAAATGGAACAAGAATCCTAATACCAAACAATTTGGGAGTATACTCAACAACCGAGTTATCAAATGGAAGAACAACTCAATTTGCAAAAGCTTCATCAACAGACTAATCAAATGCATCAACAACAAATGCATTTAGATCAAGACAATGCAATAATGTCTATGGACCTTAGTCGATTAGCTCCCAGCGAAAAAATTTATTATCGACGCAAGCAAAAGGAGATTTTGAAGGGGATGAATATAATCAGCATTGAAGATTCAGAAGATGAAGATATAATCCATCTCTAATTGTTTTATTAGTCCATGTTTAAATTAAAAGTGTTGTCCTAAATTTGTAGTTAGTATTGTTGTTAACTTAATTTTAAAAGTGTTCTCTAAATTAATTTAAATTGTTGTTTGAATTAATTAAATGTTTCAATGTGTTTTAACCAAACGATTTTCATAACTTTAAAAAGAAATTACAACAGATCATTCGATTAAAAACGTGTATCGCTCTGCCCTCATTTCTTAACATGGTGCACGATAGGTCTGAATACATTACATGTTATTATTTTTCTTGGTGTGAGATTCAACGATCAATGCCGCTTCGATATGATAAAATTGTTCTCCTCTCTAGGCTTTATATGCATCTTGTGCAGCGGATCTGTCCCTTCTGTACCTATCGAGTAACTCATTGTACTTGATGCATAATTTCCTAACATGATTAACCCTTGAAAAAATGTCGGATGGTTTATAATTAAAGCATGGTTTCTTGCCCGTCGGTTTAACGTAAGGACCCCAACCAACTTGAATCCAAAATATAGTTTGATCTTTAGGATCTTCTGGAAAATCATCCTTAAGAAGGTGAAAGTTTCTAATCCATTCCGTCTCTTCTTCAACATCCTTTAACCTTGCCCTCAGTTGGAATTGTTCTTGACCTCGTTTCTTTGCCTTGAGTTTTTCTTCGTATTCTGTCGTAGCCGCTGATGAATATTTGGTTTATTTTGTGGATTTTTGTTTGCTTAACACTTCATCCATCACATTAGTTAATTTGGTAGGTGATGAAGACGTTGTTGCGTTCGTAGTAGCTTGATGACCTTTTTTGCATATCTCTTTTTCCATTGCAGCAATAGATCGAGTGGTTCGCTTGCATCTTCTAAGAATTTCTTCGACTGAGTTGGTAGTTGCTGATTGTCTTGCCATTGAATGGATGTTTATCTTTGATTTTCACCTCAAAGATTAATACCGAAAAGAAGAATGGGTAGATTGATGCTGCAAAGAATAATGGGTTATCTTCCTTATATAGGATTCGTTCCCAACGACTATATTTCTTAAAACTCGTTCCCAATGGCTATATTTGTTAGAAGTCGTGTCCAATGGCTCTATTTCTTAGAACTCGTTCCCAACAGCTCTATTTGTTAGAACTCGTGCCAAACGGCTCTATTTCTTAGAACTCGTTCCCAATGGCTCTATTTGTTAGAACTCGTTCCCAACGACTCTATTTCTTTATATAAATATAGAACATTTTTTCTAACCAACAACAATCTCAATTCATTCTCAGATATAAACCTCAATTATGTATTCTAACAGTTCGAGTAGAAATGGAAAACAAAAAGTATGTGTTGAAGCAAAAGAGGTTTGTCCATGTTGTTTCATGGATAATCATAGTCTGCTTCAATGCCCATGGCTATATACAAAATGTCCACAACGAGGTTGCACCGGCACTAGGAAGGTAAAAGAGTCGATATCATGGAAGATAAGGTATTTGGAATGTGAGTATGCTAAATGTCTGGGAGAAGCACAATGTTTGGAGGATGCAATGAAAGATGCAATCAAACAAGAAAAAATTGAAGAACTCTGCAAGAACTTCAAACTAAAAGGAAAGGTGGAGTTTGAATGCACCAAGAGGATTCCCTGTGAAACTGAGGGTTGTAATTTCTTTATGGAAATGCACCGGTCAAGTGCAAAGAAATCATATGGAAAACATTACTGGAAATACCTTGAGTGTGGAACGGTGGCATGGGCTGAATAAGTGTTGTTATGTTTTAGTTTAATCAAGAGTTTGAATATAAATTGATGTAATGTGCTTTTTTATAATTAGTATGTGTTGGAGTTTAAATGTGATGAACATGATGTAATATGCTTCTACAATAAATAATAATAGTTATTTTCATATTCATATGATTAACGATTACATTAAGCACGTGCCACCATCCTTTAAACCAATAGGCGACCTTATTGGACGAGTTATGTCTCGTGAGGATTTACAGAGAGATATACCCCTAAAACCTATCTTTATTTAAATTCTTTACTCTTCATCTGATGATTGGGAGGATGAATCTTCAAAGGGGGAAGGGTTATATTTTGAGAAACTGTTTTTCAAAATCACATAGCAGTCAAAAAATCTAAAAGGTTTCCCCACCTTTTTTTTTGTAACTATCCAAAGCAAATTGCTCCTACAACAAAAGAAAACAATATCAATTTACAATTAAATTATTGAACAATTCAGTACACATACACAAAAAATTGTTGGATAGGTAACCGGTAAGTTTCTAACGATTTCCGAAGGTACTGGAGCCCTCCATAAATATAACGATCTCTGTGTCGATACATATACTTTCACTTCTTAAGTTATAACGTTTAACCTTGTTTTCAGATACTTAACCGTGCGTTCATTCGGATTCCCGTTATGTATAGTCAACCTTTGCAGCAACTGCTCCAAAAGGTTTGTGTTATTTAGTTGTTCATCTTCTTCTTCATTCTCTAGATGAACTTCAACCCATAGACTAACTATCAATTCGTATTCCTAAGGAATATAACCCACCATAATTAAGAAAGAAAAGTGTTGTGGATAATAACTTGGACAAAAATAAGTGTTTATTTTTGAAGATGGAGAACAGAGTTGGTCGAACTAATGTGTTCATTGCTAAAGAGATTGTGAATCCTTTATACATGGTCAGTATACATATCCATATACTGTAGAAAGAGATTTTACGGATAAGTATACTAATCCATATACTGTAGAAAGAGATTTCACGGATAGGTATACATATTCGTATACTGTACAATGAGATTTAAATGATTTCACGGATTTTCCTAATTGTAAACCATATGCCATCAAATATAAACGTATTCATTTGCATACATAATTGAAACCCAAAAATAATTAAAAGTCTGTTATTACATATGCATGTAACATTAGAAATCTTAAAACACAACAGTGAAATACATCCTATGCCTCAACATCATCATCATCATCATCATCATACATACCCGCATCATCGTATGGAGCATCATCTTCATCGTCAGAATCCTCCTCATCACCAGAATCCTCATCGTCATCTCCATCATGTTCATATTCGTCTCCCACATGTCCATCTGCATAAACATGTTCAACTGCATGTTCAAAGTCATCTGGGATTTGATCGTTGTAATCTCCATAATAATCAAATGCTCCATCCTCGTTTTGACCAGGAACAACTTCTTCTTCTATGTCTGTATCATCATAATCTCCTTCTGATGATGGAATTACCACGTATTCCATATCTGAACCCTCCAAACTAGACAAGTCCGCTGCATGTCCTCCTCTACCAGGACGCGCAGCAATGTGCTTGACAAGATCATTTCTTAGTTGTAGGTGCATTTCTAGGTTTTCAAGAGATGACATAAATACACGACCATTATTGGTAGGTTCCGGAATCGGAACAGGAACAACTTTGCCCCAATCCGGATCCCGACGTTCATGCTCGATAATCATGTTGTGTAAAATAAGACAACATTTCATAATTAGGTTCAAGTCAGATTGTTGCCAATACTTACATGGAGATACGACAATTCTGAATTTACCCTGAAGCACTCCAAAAGCACGCTCGACATCCTTTCTTTTAGCCATTTGATACTTGTTGAATCTCACATAGTCGGAAATGTCCAATGTCTGAGAGAAAGCCTGTACAATTGTAGTCAACTTTGGATATATACCATCGGCTAAGAAATAACCCATATTCTAGTGGTAACCATTGATGACATAATTGCATGGAGGTGTTACACCCTTTAGCATGTTATCAAAAAGGGGTGAGTGTGCCAACACATTCAAATCGTTGTTTGATCCAGGCATTCCAAAAAAGCATGCCAAAACCATAAATCGTATGATGCCACTGCCTCTAATACCAAACTACTCTCTTTATCTTTACCCCGGTAAGTTCCTTGCCAAGATACCGGACAATTCTTCCATGGCCATTGCATACAATCAACACTACCAAGCATTCCAGGAAAACCTCGGTCCGCATTCTCAGCTAGCAACCTCTGAACATCTTCAGGAGTGGGTTCATGCAAATATCTTTCTCCAAAAGTCATGCAAACGGTGTGGCAAAATCTTTTTAGATAATAGTATATTGTGGTGGCACCCATACGAGTGTAATCATCAACACTATCAGCTGCCGTACTTTTGCATAAACATTTCATCACGGCAACTAATTTCATATGCGGAGAATGCCCCATAGTATCAGTTGCATCTGGACGTTGTTGCCATTCTGGATCAACTTCAAGCAATTTTCCTAACAATTTCTCGAATAAGTCTTCCCTCATGCCTAGACGTTGTTTGAATTGTCTTGAGGTATAACCATTTCCAGGCGTAAAATAATCATTCATCATTTTGGCATCATGCCACACTCGATCACGCGTTATTACACTACGTGTATGTACCTCCCTTGGTACAGGTTGTCTAATAATACGCAATCGTTCATCCAAACATAGTTGTGTAAACATTAGCAAAGAATTCTCTTCTTCATCACTAGAGGAATCCAAATAGATTCCATATTTAACTCTCACATAAGCACGCATTAGACTCATTATGCACCTTTGCAAACAACAAAAACAGTATCAATTTGTGTATACCATACATAAATACAAGTCAATCAATGTTCTACATTGATATGCTAGTTTACAAACATTTCATTCAACATAAATCAAGAAACACAACAATTAATCATGGATTTTTCACTAAATATATGTTTTAATTACATTATTGAATTGCATACTACATACCTAACCAACCTAATATCTACAATTTCATCAAAATCAAAATAAAATTAATTTGAAACCCTAACATTAGAATCACTCACCTTAGATGATTTTTTGGATGAAATTCGAAATTGAAGAATGGATTTGTTTCACCTTGGAATAACGATCAAACCCTTTTAATTTAAGCCATCGAATCGCAATGAATCGATATAAAAATCGAAAGGGGGTAAGAGGGGTTTGAAAGGGTTTTGAGAGGATGAAAAACTAGAGAAGAAGAAGGAAGAAGAAGAAGTGCCGAGTCCGAGCTCGCTTTTGTGGATTAAAACCTATAAAACGGCTACTCAGTAGCCGTATAGTGTAGGGAAGGGATAGGAAGGCCCCATAGTGAGGTTGGCTTCCTTGTGCTATCCCTTCCCTACATATGAGGGATAGGGAAGGGATACCAAGCACCATAGTGCTAGCTCTTAGTGGAGATTCAAGTTAGAGAAAGTTTGATGTGATCATTCAAGCCTTCAAGGAAAGGTCCAAAGTAGAAATGGTTTAAAGGCTGAATTTGTTTCTAAGTAGGTTGTACTATATATATGTTATAAAATAAAATGAATCATCAAATTCTTTGCTTAAGCATTAATGGTGAACCTACCTAGTAATTTCAAATACAATACATTTATCCAAAAATTACTTCTACTGTTTGTTTAGTCTAATCAGCTTGGTAGTTGATTGGCTGTATTGAGTGTACAAGTGTCCATACTACATTGGTTTTTACACTTACAATGCAGAGAGGAACAAACAGCTTGATAAGAAGAATTGAAAATGTATTGAGAAACGAGATGACTATTGAGAAATGTTTCGATGACAATGACAATCGAGTGAGGAAGTGTAAAAAGATATTAGTCTACAGTCTACTAGTACTTTGGTAAGATAACTAGGACAACGATATACCATATTATTATTATCATCAACATCCCCAAAAATAACCATATTTGTACAACACAAAACAAAGCTTGGCTAAGTTAGGCCAGATAAAGAGCGGTCGAGATTTGTCTAGGAGGGATAAATCTACGGTCGTGGTTTTTTCAACTAACCATTATAAATACTTTTTTAATTAGTGTCCTATTAATTACTAATAATGAATGATTAATTAATTTTTCATGATAAATGTTCATTTAATGAATCTAATAAATACATATTTTTATTAATAAATAAGTTTATTAAAAACTATATATATATTGATCGGTAAAGAATTTGGTCTGGCGAGTTTCGAACTCAGGTAATTGGTATCATCACCGAATTGCTTTACCACTGTACTACAGTGACCCCGGTTAAAAATTATATTAATAATTTTTAATGGTGGTAGTGAAAGAAGCAGTGGGTGGTGGAAACAGTGGTAGGTGTTTGTGAGTGGTGGAGGTGCTAACATTACTGGTGGCGGAAAAAACAGTGGGCGTGGCTGGTTTTTATGTACGGTGGTGGATGTTAGTGAATAGTAGTGGACAATAATAGTTTTGTGTCTTTACAAAATGGGCAACATTTTATTGTGATAGATGTAGTTAGCTGTTTTTAGCACAACTGGTAAGGACAAAACACAAATACTTTGAGGAGGATACTAAATCATATAAGACAATATGATCATGACCGCTGGATCACCAAAATGGCATCCCAGCTATTTATAGTACCCGATCGAATAAATCACGGTTTTTAGTATTAAAATAAAATTGATTACATTTCCAGAATACAAAACAAAGTTTGGACAAGTTAGGCTAGATAAAGAACGATCAAATTTATATTTGCAGAACATAAATCTACCGCTATAAATGATCACGTTTAATTAAAATTTAATAATAAATGTTCAATTGATATTTCATAATAAATGTTTCTTTAATTAATCAAATGAATATATTTTTGTTAATACATAATAAATTTATTTGATATTAACCATATCAGTAAGCATTAATGGTGGTTGTGATGGTGGGGATAATGGTGGTGGGTATTGGTAAGACTGGTGGAGTGGTGACGATAATGTGGTGGTGGAAGAAGTAGTGGTAGTAGGGTGATAAAATGGGTCCTAAGATAGGTAAATTAAGCACGAATGGTGGTTTTGATAGTGGTGGATCGGCGATGGGGATAATGGTGGTAGGTATTGGTGAGACTGGTGGAGTGGTGACGATAATGTGGTGATGGAAGAAGTAGTGATGGTAGGGTGAGAAAATGTGTCCTAAGATAGGTAAATTATTTAGTCACCCTTGGTTAATTTTTCTTTGTTTTGTTTTAATTTGATTTTAGTTTTCAAATTACTTTTTAAAAAAAAAAAAAAAATTAAAACAATTTTTAAAGGCCATATTTTTCCAAAAAAGAAGATGTTGTGATTTTAAGATTTGCCGGGTAGGGGGAAGGAAGAAAAATGAAACCTATAAAAAAATTTGACCAAACACAAGGCTACACGCGAATTAATTGTAATCGGTTCAGTTTCTCACATCTCTCTTTATTCCCCTTTTTTTTATAATGGTTTCTGTTTCTCTCATTATTTCTCCCCTACTTCATGGGATTATGTATGGCTCTGCGTGAATTAATTGTAACCGATTCAGTTTCTCACATCTCTTTTTATTCCCCTTTTTTGTCATGATTTCTGTTTTTGTCATTTCTCCCGAACTTCGTGTAATTATGCATGCTTGAGAAATAGTTCATGATAATATGTAAAGAGACAAGAAAACAAATGGATCAAGAATTAAATATTATTATAAATTTTAGGAAAAATGAATAAACACAAATCTATGTAAATTGGGAACCCAACAATTTATATCAAAGAGAAAAATTAAATTCTAATGCTAACAAATTTTGCAAGATTAATCTAATTGATTTTAAAGTAATTTTAGGTGTTTTTAGTTTTGTTACAAGTTTGGTGAATGACCTTTGATGATATTTTTTTCAAGTAGTGAACGAAGTAATGTTCTACTGCCCATAGGATTTTCTCTAATGATTAACTATGGTTGTCCCAAAGGGTTGTATGACTTACATACACAATATTAAAAGATTCGAGAATAAGGACATGTTTATTAACCAACTCCTCAAAACATTTAGACCTGCATCGATCGGTTCGATTCTTCTCAGACAATTACGACATGTATGAATCGATGGATACATTTGAAACACATATCCTTGCCCGTGCCGTTACAACACGGGTTGATAGCTAGTCTCTAATACAAAATAAAAGATGTTTCTGAGTTTGGACGGATGGATAATATTTTGAGAGACAAATCGTATCCGCCTATTCCAGTCTCATCCCAACTAAAGACATCCGACGGATATTAAAGTTATAACATATTTTGTTATAAATTTAAATTAATTGGTTCACTCATAATTATCCTGGCTAGTTTGGGGCCTAAGAACATTATTTGGGGCCTATGACTACTGGACAAAAAAGGTCATTAAAAGGTAAAAAAAGTAACCCCTTATCCAACTATTTTATAAAATGACTAATTTACCCCTAATTAATTGGTGTTAATCGAGTGATTAATTGATGTTTAATCAAATTAAACTAGAAATTAACTAATTTTGATTCTTCATGAAAACATGTAATTTCTTTTTTTATTTTTTTTGAAAAAACTCGCCCAGAATCGGTTGATGTTTATGCTCACATAAACCGATTGTAAGAATCGGTTTATAATACTTAGAAAATAGACCGGTTGTAATATTCAAGAGTTTTCCTGTGATTTTTTTTCGCTAGAATCGGTTTATGTTAATGCCCACATAAACCGATTGTTAATCTGTGCATTCTTCGACTGTTTTGCTCATAACTTCTTCGTCCGGTATCGGAATGACCTCATTCTTTTTGCGTTCAATTCAAAATTTCATGCTTTATAATATAAAGATAAAAATTTCAATATTTTTGCAAAAATTCAAACATGGTTAATGAATCAGTTGATGTGTGCATCAGCATAAACCGATTCTGGGTTGATGTGTTAAACCGATTGTGGTTGATGTTCATCACATCAACCCAGAATCGGTTTATGTAGGTGTACCATATCTACCGATTTTGGGGAATTTCAGTAACAATCGGTTTATGTGGACCCTTGAATAATCCGATTGTAGGCATAGCAGTTAAGAAATCAAAGGTTGTACAATCGGGTTATGTGGACATACTTGTAATCCGATTCTAACCAAAAAAATATACATAAAAAAAGGTTATCTCTTCCATACCAGAATCGGTCTATGTGGACATTAACGTAGACCGATTGTAGTTCAATTTTCTCCAACCAAAATACACATTCAGTACAATCGGTCTTTGTGGGCACGAACAAAATCCGCTTCTAAATAAAATCGGTTCATCAGTACATTGACGTAAACCGATTCTAGTAAACCCAAAACACTTTGATTTCAAAAAAATCAAATTTTGAGTAATTACATGTTGAACCTGATTTAGGGGATTGGGTTGCTAGAAAAGTACTTGATTCGTGACATTTCATCTGCTTCTATGACACTCGAAGATGGTTCGTATTAGGGGAGAAGAAGAGAAGAAGAAGAATCAGTTGGAGATGGAGATGAAAATGAATTTGGTTTTTATTTTGATTTAAGTTTTTAGTTTTATTATTAGGATTTAATGGGGATACATTTGTAGTATTAGTATTTGATAGAGGGTACATTTGTAGTTTCATCTCTTAATAACTTTTTTTGTCTTGTAGTTGCAGGCCCCAAATTAGCTAGGATAATTATAATCGTAAATTTCATAATATACATTATGAATGTAAATTGATTGGATTTCTTCATTTAAATAAAATAAGTGCAATACAAATTTCTTTTAAGAGTATCTTCTACATTTTTTATGGTTATAAACATGATACAACTATTATTATTTTTATACAAAAAACAGTCAAACTTTGTCAATAAAGTAGAACTAAAAAAAAAAAAAAACTTTATACTGATCACGTAACGCCCTCCCTCGTTTTGTATGCTTGTAGGAAGAAACCAAAGGTAGATCAAAGACTTATTTTTCAAGATAAAATTCAGTGGCGGACCCATAGTTGGGTCAAGCAGGGTTTGATGACCCCACTCAACTCCATGTTTTAGGAGAAATTTTAGCTATAAATCATACGATTTAATTATAGCCTGTCAATAGAAATGTTACGGGTAAATGATAAGTGTGACCCATTGAACGAAATTTCTAGGTCCTGATAAAATTAATAACACATAAGAATTCTTTATGAAATAAACTAGATAACAACTATTTACATTTTTTTTAGTAAAAATGAACTGGTATGAAAATGCAAAGGGCTGTTAAATGGATTGATGATACAATCTTAAAGATAATCCATGTTTGATCGAGCTTATGATGTTCAGGTTTTGGTCATCAAAAATAAAATAATATAACACGATAAAACAATTAGAACGCACAATTGAGGATAATTCTATTAATTGGGGGACATAAATTACTTTCCCCAACCAATAGTGTCTGCGTAGGGGTGTTTTTCGTGGGAAGAAATACTAAAATACCCTTTGGTTAATTAAAAACATTATGAAAAGACTATACTACCCTTCTCTCAAAATAAAAACTAAAAAAATAATAATCAAAATACCAAATCAGTATCCCCCCATTCAGTTCCGACACTCTTCATCTGTTAGGGTTTTGAAGAAAAATATTCTTCATCGTTCTTCATCGTCGATTCAAAATATCTTTGTCGATTACCCGAATCTATAACCACGCCTCCACGAAATAAACCCAATCCCAATCCACAATCAAAATCAAAATCAATTGCTCAACAAAAATAAGAATAAATGATCAATCGGATTGCTCTTGAAGAAGATGAAGAAGAAGAGGAGTCGGACCATCAAACTCTCGAACAAATGACTTTTATGAGAAGGTAAGTGATTCTGAACTGTTCTATAAGTGTTTCCATCGATTTAAGGCATTGGGTTTAAGTTAGAATCGCGAACCCTAACTCAAATAGTTGAGTTACAGTCAATACCGGCATTGAAATTAGTATGAATACAATGTCGGTAACCATTTTCGGCATTGAATTTAGTATGAATACTATGCCGGTTAGAAAACTTAAATCACCTGAAACTGAATGTTTTGTCTCGGCATTGAAATTAGGATGAATACCATGCCGGTAATTAGTTACGGGATTTTTTTAAATTTTTTCGACTATGCCGGTAGTGCTCTTTTGATATACAGGAATAACCTAGGAATTTCCCAATACTATCGACATTGTCGACATTTATTCGACAATGTCGGGTTTATGTCCCGGCATGGTTGTTTGTTAAATTACTATGTCATTTTTTTGTCTCGGTATGGACGCTATTTCGTGAAGCAATGCCGGCACTGATGATTCTATGCCGTTATTTAGCATATCTATGCCGGCATTAGATATGATTGTGAGTTGTCTTATATTTATTTCGTGTTTCTTTTGATATAGGGCTAAGACCAAGGAAGCTAAGAGAGGAAAAATTAAGGATGCTGGCATTAAGAAAAGAAAGAAGAACGATCTTGGTAGTCCTAAGTCTCTGCCTCCTAGAGGGAGAGAACTTGGTCGCGACAAGCGTTTGGGGGCATCTACAAGAGGTAAAATATGGGAGAGTGGTGGGGACTGTAGAAAACTTATAATCCGTGAACATACTGGAACAGTTGATGCTAAACACGATGAAGAGGAAGTCGAGGGGGAAAATGATGAGGTTGAAGGGGAAGATGGTTGGCCAAGTCAATTAGCAACCCAAAGCAAAGTTTTTGAGGAAGATGGTGGGCCAAGTCAACAACCGACACAAGGTGAAGGGGATCAAGAGAAGAATAAAGTAGTCAAAGTAAAAGGTTCGCACCTTCCTCATCCTGATGACATGATACCTGACCTTGGTGGTGATAAATTTTGGGGTGAAGCTAACGATCCGGTACCACTATTTGGCTACAAGGACACGTGGGCTCGTACTATCTATTAAACCTATATAAGAATTTTTATCTCGTGCATATGTATTGTTTTGTATTTATGTAAAATCTCCTAAATGTATTGTCTCCTAATTGTAGGATCATAAGAAGGCTATGTGTGTTTGCCGACACCAAGCCGTGACTCATTGGGATTTGGCATCGTTTGACTCCAAGGAAAATTTAGCAATCACCCAAGCATGGTACGCCACACCTCGAGTTGGAGTTATAGATCGCACTTCGTCCGAGTCCATGTGGGTGAAGATTTTTAACAAATTTAGGCACGATTATGGGAACCCGAAAGGAAGAAGTGTTCAACAAATCGAGCAACGGCACGACATCATCCCCTCAACAACTCGTAAGTATCTTTATGATTTATTCGACACAATCCACTCTTTTCAATTTTTATGTAACAAAATAAGTTTGTGTGTTGTTTTAGTAGCATGAAGCCGTGAAAGCCCGTTACTTAGAGAAAAAGGGGGAAGCATTCACGTTTGATGATAATGTGAACTACATGGTAAACAAAGTTACGGAGTACCACCAACTGGGTGAATCGGAGACGGATTCTTCGTAAGAAGATTGATAGGTTTAGTGGTTTTAGGTTAGGTTTTGTGGGTAGATCTCTATGTAAACCCTAACGAGACTATAACTCGTCCACTTGGGTCACCAAGTGTTTCAAAGGCTTGATGTACGTGCTAAGTGCATCCGTTCTTCCGGCAAAAAGGATTACAAGTGGTTCAAAAAGTAACTTTTGTACCGGCATAGTTTTTTTGGTTGAACACAATGCCGGCTTGCATTTCAAAATGGGGAATATTATTGGCCGGCATGGACGTAGTATGAATACTATGCCGGTAATGGTGCTTTCGGCATTGTATTCATACTACGTCTATGTTGGCACCGAGCTGTTTCAGCTGCAACAATGGTGGATTCAAAGAAAAAAAATCAAATTTTCAACACATTGGCACCTTTACCTGAGTATTGGGAGTGCTTGTATGTTGAAATAGTTTACTCTCTTGGGTTTGTTCTTCACGAAACACTTCATGCTCATAAAAATCATGATCTAAGGGTGTTGGTTCCACATATACTTGCAATTGTGAGTTGTTGTCATTAGCAGAAGATTCAAGATATGCTCCTTGTTGTAGTTGAGCTAAAGATTCAGCAACAATTTTCTCTTCACAATCATCCACCATTTTCACCAAAAAAAGTTCTCTCTCAAAAAATTTCCCTCCTTCTTCTCTCACCTCACCCAAATAATAACACATACTAATCATTTAACAAATACTTATGAATTTTCCTAATTATAATTAAACACTAAACCTGATTAGTGAGGGTAGATTAGGAATTAGTTAAAATATATAGATAAGGGGTGACCCTGATTTGATATTTAAATCCAGGTCTTGTCCTTTTCCTCTATCCCCCAAATAATAGAAGTATCCCCCAATTGCGCGTTCAACAATTAGACTAGAAAGATTTAATATCAGTAATTACTCATAAATCAACTGCACTTTAAACCAACTTTAAAGATTATTTACATCAAACTTCCAGGTCCATAAATTCTTATATGTGGAATTCAGTCTAACAAGATCTCGAAACCTAATTAAATATAATGAGATACGTGTTTAATTACTCTTTTTTTATATGTTTTTATTAGATATTTACTAGAGTTCTATATTAACCTCATGTCGTGCCGTTACGGCACATGCTATTTCTAGTTCCACGACATAACTAAGCAATTTAAATAATTTCGGCAATTTAATTGCTTAGCAACGCTACTAATCGAGGGTACCAGACTGCTTTGGGGTGTATAAAATTTCATATAAGACAATTTCCCTCACCAGTGGATTAGTACACCCCAAGCAATCTGACACTCCCCATTATCAGCCATAGATCAGAGTAGGGGTTTGAGCTCCTCGCCTCTTTGGTTGAAGTTTATCAGTTGGCTAGCTATTTCTAGTTGAGTCACGGGATGTTTTAGAAGAAAAGTGTGTCATGCACGGTTTTATATGGTGCACAATAATTGATGATGCAAACTCAAATAAATTAATCTCTAGTGTTGCATACGTCTTATCTCATGACCCCCTAGGGTACATTTTGATTCAGGTTACCTATAAATCTGAGACTTCACATGCTTTTAGTCTATATTGCTTCATCAAAGTAAGCTGGTTTGGACTTGGAGACTCACCCTGGGAGAGAGGGAAACTCCCTGAGTCTCTGTTAGACTTATGATGAATGCTGATAACGTTTCTCCTCAGCTTGTAATAATTGAAATTTCCATTTGGTTTAATATAGAATAAGCACCCGAGGTCAAAAATTCAAATCCCCATCTCACAATAATTTGTGTCCTCCTTAAAGATGCACATTGTTAATCATCATTTGTGACAAGTATTCAGAGTCTACACGCCCTATGTTTTTCTCCAAAAATATCTATTTTAGTGCTGATAAAAACTAAATGAAAACATATTGTTGGAAATATATTCTTTAAAACAAAAATTTTGTTTCCATTTATTATTTTTTATTAAAGTTATTTTTCATGATCTTAATTAATGATACTCATAAAAGAAATTTATTTTTGTCATAAATTCTTTTACCGTTTCATGTTACAAGAGTAATGGTTTATATTAAATCATATTAACGTTTTCATTAAAGTCAATTGAAACTCTTGAATACAAAATCAGATTTTTGGTTGGAAAAAAAAGAAAAAAAGAAGAGAGTTTTTCTTTAATGTTTTGGAGTTTTCAAAGAACAATAAGAATTTGTGAGAGAGAAAACTAGTGTGTGATTATCACTTGTTTTCTACAAATTTGATTATGAGCAAGAATAGAAGTGTACAAGTATCACATCCTCTCAAGTGCAAGAGTGATTGTGAAAGAGAATTTACTCGGTTGTTTTATCCTGGGAACGACGCGATATGGAAGAACTGCTTCCACAATCTTGGGCAGAGCCGCGAAACGTCTTAAAGAGAGCGACCTGGTCGTGACTCAGCTATAACATTATTTGTTTGGTTTTTCTTTGTGATTGTTTTGCAGGCGGATTTCGGCAATTGTTCCAACAATTTTAAGACGAATTATTCTGCCATGGATATCAAAAGAAAATAATTGCTCAAACGCGATAAGTATCATTGTTTAATTTGTTTTATATAATTATATAACGGTATAATTTTTGTTTTGCGATAAACCATGATGCTTTGAATTAGGTTACTTGGTACGTAAAGTAAAATTTATATCTTATCTTGATGGACTAGGAATAACATGGTTAAATAATTTTCTTTGTGAATATTTGACATAGAAAAAATATTGTTGATGTTAAACAAATGTTTTTAACATGCTGTAGAGTTTTATTTTTATCTCATACACGAAAAATGAATTGGCTCTGGAATTTTAACCATATATATAATACATCATGCGGATCATCTCCTCCAAATTTCATAATTTTTGAAGTCCAAAAAGTATTTTTAGAGTATTTTACAAAACTGAATAACGTTGCTGAAAATTTCTGACGATTAGAAATTTAGTATTGATTAATTTAGTTTTTATGATCTCTTTGCTTATATTTTGGGTTTTTGTATAACATGAAACTTTTAAATCATGAACTTATATTCAAAACCCATTTTGAAATTTCCTGTTTGGATTCTTAGATTGAGAGATGTGGTGATTTCAAAATCATTGTGTATAGTTGTCCAAAATAGGAGATGATAACATTAGAGATCAGAGATTGAGGTGTAATAAATTACATTAAAATTTATGTTTTGATTTTTATTTTTATTACTTCATACTCTTGTTTTGGTAATGAAAAAGAAGATCATTGTTAGAAATCAAACTAATGCACCACATGTGTTTGATAATATGCTTAGTAGAAAGTTATAACTATATGTTTGATGTTATAACTATATAACTTTGAATCTTTGTTTGAAACTTAAGAGAAACATGGAGTGCTATGTTTTATTTGATTTTCAAGTAATTATGTAAGTGCATACCTTACATATTTTTTTTTGTTTCAAATGCTCACATGTACATGATTGTGACAGGTGAAAATTCACTTACTTGAGCAAGTTTTTATTTTCCAATGAAATAAAAATTGCGGGAGGTTAATCGATGTGTGGAGCAATGGGGTTGATGATTTCTTTGTTGGTGCGCAAAGAATGGACAATGGTTTATAACCAATTGAGCTTTAAAAGCAATTGAGGTATGTTTGATGAACTATTTGTAGTTATTGTAGTGATCAAATAATGACATTCTAAATTGAATAAATTGATTGTTCAATCTTAGAATAAATTTCAGGGAAACAAGATGTTGAGAATTATTGTATATGACAATAAACATATGACTCATATAAGTTTTGAACTTATGAGATAGAATTTGATACGAAACCAATATCGAAATAATTAGAAACCTAATCAAAACAAATGTGAATATCAACTCTCACCAAGAAATGAACATAATATTGATTATGAAGTTATTTGCTATTCTTGCACGGCATTGCAAGGATATCAAATGTTATTAACAACGCTTTTTAAGCTAAGTTAATGTGTATTGTGGATACGGTGAGAGGTTGGTATATATTTGTGTTTTACACAATATTTGTTTTGATAGGTTATGGTTTAAAAGTTGAACCAAATTGTTTGAAAGAAAGTGGTGTTGAGTTATACTCACATCTCTAGGATTCTCGGTATTGGTATGGTGTCAAAGCTTACTTCGGGTAGAACTATCTTGTTAAGGATGTTCATACTTTCGAAATGAGAAAGAATCTAATTTCTGCCTATCTTGTTTTTAACAAGATTGAAATTAGAAAATTGTGGAATTTGATCATTGTGGTACTACAAATGATATGTTATGTATGAAATGGTTGAACCTAACATAGAAATCTTACCATAACGCGACTTGAACTTTGAATGTTTCCACATGAATGAGTTAGTGATGAGTATGAGCATGTTATGTTTTTCTCTAAATTTGGTGAATTTTTCGAATAATGTGTATGTAATCTTACGCAACTTGCAATGATATTAAATGAAATAAAGTGTTTGAGAATTTTATAAATAATTGCTTGATGCTCCTAGTAGCTTGTATTAAATATGATTGTTTGAGTCGTGAATTAGGCGATATTGACTTTATGAAAATTGTTTGAGTTTTTATCCTCTTTATTGTGTAAAACGTTTTGGATGTTGATCATTGGTTCATTAGTTTTTCACAATTTTTGAACTTTGTATATTGTTTTGAAATTCTTGTCTGAGTCAAAAAAATAGTGGGGATTCCATATCATATGATTTAACAGCTTTGATTTAAAAATAGAAGAACTAGAAAAATGAAGATGAACGATCCTAAAAAAAACATATTTATAGTGAGACTAAAATTTAGTCATGAATATTTTGTTGCTTATAATTTGAAAGATAACTTCTCATAGAAAGTAACTTTGTTCTTTAAAAGATTAATCTTTGGAACAATAAATTCATGAGCCTATTGTTTTTAGACAAGCAAATAGAAAATCGTGGATACTTGCATTCATCTCGCTAAAATTTAACTTACATGATTATTTTGTTGATGTTGTTTCTATGATGTATGATTTGTTATAGTCATAAGTAGAAATATATACTTTTATGTAAGTTAAAGATGAGAATCTATGTAAACCAAGCATGGAAAACTGTGTAGTTTCTACAATAAAAGAAAGCATATAAGTTAGATAAGTCATCATTTATATTATGAAAACAACTTTAAAACAATTTTAAAAATAAAATAAATTGTTTACTTGATTCATTCGAATGATTTCAGAATCGATGAAAGTGAAATGCACAATACTCTTTGTTTTGTATGCATAAGTGATTTGTTGAATTTTATTCTAACTTATAGGATGAAGATGAAATTGAGAACATGCTTAGTTTATTATTTGATATGAAAGACTTGAGTGAAAATGGTGTATGTTTTTTAAATAAATTTTTTCTTTCTTTGGATCTATTTCATTTCAATGAAAAAAGAAATAAAAAGAGATAGAAATATATATAGTCTGACTATAAACTAGTTTTCACTCATTTGGTTTAGTACTAATGCTTTTGAGATTGTGTGTGATTGCACTAGACATGAGTATGATAGCTCGGTATGTTTATTTGCTACGTGATTGACTATATATATATTTTTTTACAGTGGGGGTGTAATATATTGCTTCCATAGTGGGGGGTTTTATATTCAGATTTACCAATCCTAGTATGGAAAATTGGTAAAATTTTGAGAACGTTATGAGGTGTTTCAAACACTTGTTACACCTAGAATTCACTCAGACGAGATCAAAGTATCGACGGGATCTTTTGATCTGTTGTTAGATCTAAAGACATCTTGTGATAATCCATTTTGTTAACAGACTCCGTACTGTGTGTGATTGATCACAAGAAGATTCAAGTGGTGTTGTGCAGGTATTTTGAAGGCAATAGAAGATTTGAAGACGAAGAAGAATTCTTATTAGTTTTCGTATTTTGTGGATTTAGTGCACAAACCTTGATCAGCTGGGATTCAACTAGAATCAGTTTATCTTTGATAGATCTGATTGATTAGTTGTGTGATATCGACATTCTCTATAGTTTATCTTTGATATCTATATCGGTTTAGTGCGAATCTAGACTTGACTATTTCGGTAGTTATTGGATAGATTGATCTAACCAGACAAAGAAGTTTATTAGATTAAACATAAGAGCCTTTGTCAACAACTCATCTTATCTTCTAGCAAGATTGATTAGAGTGGTTACCAAACAAATTCTTCCTTTGTTGTTTGGAATACGATCCAAAGGACTTGTTATTCACGTGCGTGACTCTAGAAGTCGAAGGCGCATGGATACTGAGGGAACTAAGTATATAGGGGTAGTCTGCTTGATCTCAACTATACGAAGTTGGTATTTGATTTTGTATAGTTGCTTAATTCTGAGAGTATTCAAAACCGGACTAGGTCCCGTGGTTTTTCCGCATTTGCAGTTTCCTCGTTAACAAAATCTTGCTGAGTCATTTACTTACTTTTCCACATTATAATTGTTTTATTATAATTAAAGTAAATTGCACTTGTACATTAACTCCTAATCACTTGATATTGATCCTATAGTAAATCAGTTTCGGACCGTAACTATTATCAAGTGAATATCAAGTTGTCGTATTGTCTCGACTTTGTCCATAGAGGATCACATTTGGTATCGGAATTATAGGTTGGTATAAAAAGATTGTGGTGTATTTGGATACCCTCGTCTTTTCACCCACTCCTTCGATCGAAGGAGTATATGAATGTTCTCACTCCATAGTAGCATCTAATTTGGTATTTTTTGATCAAACTCCTTCATATTAAATAAGAAACCTCATTCCATAACCCTTGCCCTTAGCAGAACACTTTATACTCATTACAGATAGAGTAGATCAGTTTCATGGCAGCACTCATGAAGGTTTCTGAAAAGACGAGGGTACCCAAATATACCACAATCTTAAACTTTTCAACCTATAAGTCCTCTTACCGAAAGTGATTGTCTATGGACTGAGTCGAGACAATACAACGAATCGGTATTCACACTTTGTGTGATCGTCTATGGATACGAGATCGAGACAATACAACAATCAAAGTGTGATTACTTGATAATAGGTTCGGACTTAACCAAACTCTATAGGATCACTATCAAGTAATACAGAGTTATCGTTTGTGTAATTTACTTTGAATAATAATAAACAATTATAATTGCGGAAAACAAAAGTAAATGACACAACAAGATTTTGTTAATGAGGAAATCGCAAATACAGAAAAACCCCGTGACCTAGTCCAGAATTGAATACTCTCAGAATTAAGCTGTTATACAAAATCATACCAACTTCGTATAGTTGAGACCAAGAACCTAAACCTATAGTTCACCTAGTTTCTTCAGTATCCCTGCGCTTCCGACATTCAATAAGTGCACGCACTGGAACAATTCCTTTGGTTCGTATTCCAAATAGTAGAGGAACAACAAATCTGTTCGGTAACAACTCTATTCAATCTCAGTGATATGAGTTAGAGAAAGGCCCTTCTGTTTAATCCAATAAACTCCTTTGTCGGGTTTAGATATATCTATCCAACAACTACCAAAGTAGCAGAGTTAGATTTTGCAATCAAATATAGGATCTACCAAGACGCTATATAATGATGCAGATTTACGCAACTAATCAATCAAATCTATCAAGGATAAACCGATTATAGTTGGATCCCAGCCGATAAAGTTTTGTGCACACCAAAGATTATGAAACCAATAAGAAATCTTCTTTGTCTTCAAATCTTCTTAAATCTTCAATTAACACCTGCACACAACAACTTGAATCTCTTGTGATCAATCACACACAGAACGGAGTCTGTTAACAATGGATTATTACAAGATGTCTTTAGATCTACAAACAGTTCTAAAGATCCCGTCGACACTTCGATCTAGTTTGAGTGAATCTTATATCAGAAAAGAAGATTCTCAAGAATAAACAAACTAGGTGCAATCAAAGTTTAACAACCGTTACTCAATCAAATCAAATCGAAAACTAATAATGCTGCAATTATCTAGTTTCCCACTAACGGTACTCGAAGAGCTTCTAGATCCCACAGAAGTCTTTAAACGAGCGGTCGTAAGAGATTTCGCCTAATTAGGGTACTTTCCTCTCCGAATAGACGGCTCCACCAGTAATAACACAACAAGGTAGTTTTGCTGGCTCTTAGGATAGTTTGCTCGAAATGCAAACTTGGATATTTATAGACCAAGGAAGTTTGGACACCAAGGAATTTCCAAAACCGAATATTCTTAAGATATGCAATAAATTCCAAAATTCGGTTTTCATAATTCCTAGAAATGCTCTATCCAAAATTAACCGAAATCCTACTAGAAAATCTCCAATTAGTAAATGCACATTACCAATTTTTATTTTCCAGAGATATGCATTTTAATTGCTAGTAATTAAAAGCATATAAAATTAACAACCTTAATTAAAAGATTCTCAACTTATTTCGGTCTGGGATCTCCTTGAGTTATTAAGGAATATCTTTGAACAAAAAAGATAAGAGTTACTGAACATGTTCAAAGTATGTCAACATCTTATTTCTTTGTAAATCCTTTTTCATATTTACAATCTTGGAACCGATTATACCACACTTCCAAACAAGTTTAGAATGGGTTCATCTGATTTCCAAGAACTATGTGATTGATCAAATATCAATACACTAATCATGGGTTTACGGTTCTACCAAACACAAGGATCGGTTCTACCTTAATATGGTTACTGGGACCGGTTACATCAGTTACCAGGATCGGTTACGTCAATTACCAGGACTGGTTACCATATTCTCATGGTATTACGTGTGATCGGTCACACCAGTTAACAGGATCGGTTACACCAATTACCAGGACCGGTTACACCAATTACAAGGATCGATTAGACACTCTTTTGTGATCGGTCACACCAATTACTAGGATCGGTTACACCAATTACTAGGATCGGTCACACCAATTACAAATATCGACATACCATCTTAGGTGATTACTTAGGATCGGTTACACTGATAAAAGTCATACCAATACATAAGTCAGACATTGTGACTAGTTTTACCTGGATACATAACAAGTTATGATCGGTTCTACTAACTCACACATATTGGTAATCCAAAGATATGCAATGAATAACAACACCAATAAGCCTAGCGATTTTCCTTTCGATTCATAAAACAAGTTCATGAATGTACTTCCTTTAACGAATGTAAACCTTGCTTCCTAGGACGAAATCTTCACCCATACCCATACCCATACACATAATCACAATATCATTCATACGATTATGTCGATGTCTTATATACGAAGTTCAATAGATAAGCGTTATACTTCGTATTCTAATTCCTAACACTATGTCTACTAGAGTATAATCATTCATAGCTTCGCAGTTATGTTTTCAATATAGCACGACTTGAAAGATATGTTAGTAATGAAACAGTTCAAGTCACAATATTACTAACCTCAAGAGGAAGGATGATGTCGTCGATGTAGCTTGTTACTTCTTCACATTCTTCAAGTCTTCGAGTAATACTTGTATGTCTCATAATCCTAATCTTTCTAGCCTAACCTATACAAAGTTGTCTCTAGTATATAATCAAGCGACTCTTAAATTGAGTTTTGATTCACTAAAATATGACAACCAAACTTGACATACCAACGCTTGGTGGGTTCAACCGATCTATGCTCTAACAATCTCCCCCTTTGTCAATTTTAGTGACAAAACTCTTACAATCATATGGATAAACAAATTACAATAATTCATTATACATACGCTTGATTCCAAGTTTCAACAACACAATAACCTGCATATATTCAATCCATAAATGCCGCTGTTGACATTTTAATAACAAAGCTAATACTCCCCCTAAAGGTAAGATGGGTATATTTTCAATCCGTACATCTTTGTTATTTCCCATTTGTAGTCCAAATAACTACAATCATCATATGATATGTTTCCCCCCCTTAGTCAATGCTTTACTCTTTCGTTAGATGTAACGTTTAAGCACAATTGTCCTTTCCTTAGTGATCACAAATCACATGTTTACTCCATATATTTCTCCCCCTTTTTGTCACAAAATAACAAAGGTCCGATCAAATACCCAAACCGAAAGGATCTTACAATCTAAAAGAATTGTACAACCTATAAGAGTTAAGCACGAAGGTTTCACATACCACTTTAGATAACCAATATAAAAACCAAAACTACAAGTAATTTGGTTTTAATATGTTATCAAGGAAACAATTTCCCGAAGTAATTTTCCCTAATAGTTTAATAAATTGAGTAAGAAACTTAGTTCCCTTGCTAAACCGATTGCACAAATACAATCGCTTATTTCGATAAGACCAAAATAAAGATAAGAATTAACTTTATTTTTCTCACCAGGCACTAATTATTCAGATAATAACTTAGACCTTTCACTTTAGACAAGAAAAATACTAGGTTAGTTAACTAATATTTCTCTTCAAGGAATTCAATTAGACTTGAATAACCGAATCCTTTATTTTTGATAAGTCTAACTAAGATTAGAATTAACTTAGTTTCTCTTATCCGGAATCGAATTGGACTAAACAAATGATCCCGTATTTTGGTAAGCCATAAACAATACATACAAACCAAATAAATTGACTTGCACAATTATTTCTCTTAACCGGAAGCAATTGAAACAAACATAGACATTAAAGAACCGCAATTGCACCGAAATTTCGTTAAGTCTAAAATAAATTGATTCCAGACAATAGAGAAATATATCAAACCAGTTTTTCTTAACCGGAAACAATTGAATCACACACACACACATACATCCATACACACATAATGGAATAAACATCAATTGAACCGAATTCTGTTAAGCAAAAGCCAAATATATATGCAATAAACTCAAGCTTTTCTTAAACAGGTGTTGATGGTGGTTTTTAGTTCAGGGCTAAAATTGTAAAACCCTGCGTTTAATGCGCCATCTGCAAAAGGACTGAGCCATTTAAAAGTAATGAGTGCCCGGGCCTCTCTACTCATACGTGTATTGAGCAACTCAGTATATTTATTCAGAATGGTGCATGTAGCAACAATCCCAAACATTCTGTAAACTCTCGCTTACATTACTCATTAGTGTATGGTTTATTGAGTATTTTCCTATGCTATGTTCCCCAGCTGAACCCTTAGTATTGGTATGACATGATAATTAATGTTCACTCGCAGCTAAGTAGCACGAATTTCCCGAAGTATCAAAATTAAGGTCTGCATGAAAATGCTCAATCAGAAGACGCGCTAACTGCTCTCTGAGAATAAAATAATTTTATGTCAACACACAAAATTTGTTAAATTTGTTCAATTTTGTGATAACTCACAAGATTCAAGTTTTCGGCCTAATTAATTTGCAAACATTAGGTCTTTTGCGCCTTGTGCAAACATCTCGAACCCTTTCGGTCGATGCCAAACCTAGGTAAGCTAGGAAACCGATCCTCCATGGAGCTAGTAGGAACAAAGTCCTACCAGAAAACAAGAAACAAAAGAGGAACTGCGGCAAATAAGAGCAATGACGAAAGAGGCTCAGCCACGCCACATAGCCGACAAATTCACTCCAATGGGCGCTGCCTGTATCCGTTGTCCACGCTCCATCTTTCTCTTGCCGCCCCCTCTCCCATCAACCAATCAGATCGCTCAAAACCCGCCACACACACTTTTAATAAAGATTGGAAGTTGGTGGGTCGATGCGCCTAATTCCATTAGGAATCTAATCTAGATGGCCCAAGCCAGTCTCCAAAAAACAATCACGGCCGTAAGATTTGGCCACTTGATTTATTAAGTTTATCCGCTCCCCAACGCGCCCAAATAGGCATCACCATGCCACCACAAGCAGCGTGCCAACACCGCTGCAGCAATTCGCGCCAAAGTGCTGGGATTGCCTACAAGGCATCCCAAACCGTGCCTGGTAATCATCACAGGCGCCATGCCAATTGGCTAGCCAACCTGCAAAATCGCGCCAGTATGCCAATTGGCAAGCCATGCCATTCCGCGGCAGCAATATGCCAATGGCTTTGGTCAAACCAAAGGGAAACCCTATTTTTCTAGTCGTGGCCCAATTATGCTACTCTGGGCCCACAACATGCCACAAGCCATGTGGGACCCAGGAGATCCTAAAGAATGGCGCCCGAGCCATATTATGATTACCCACGATCGTCCATGGACATGCCCGCGTTATGGCCTTACCATGGCTTCTTTGATCAAAACGGCCAAGGGAGTATTTCCCAAGATGCCGCCGCGCCACGCCACCTAGCTGCGCGCGCCACTTAGGGTTTTGATATGCCAAACTCTAGTTTGTCCAGGGCCATTACGCCTCCCCCCCCCCACCCCACCCCATGCCTAATAGCATCACCTAGGCATTAAGTTCGATGTGGTAACTAGAGCTAATATCATTAAGCCATATTTGGATCTAACACCAATATGCCAAGATGTAGCAGGCGCCACTTTGCCACTACGCCATTGGCAGGCGCCACCTTACCGCTACGCCATTGGCAGGCGTCACCTAGCCACTTAGCCACTAATAGGCGCCATATTGCCATTGTTCCACTAACAGGCGCCACATTTCCATTGTGTCACTAACAGGTGCCACATTGCCATTGTGCCACTATGCCATTATGCTGCCCAGCTTGCGTGCGATTGGTCAGAATAACTAGGTCTTCCATATTAGACCCACTCAGCAATTTGTTGCACATTTTTCCATGAAACACTCGAGACATCAAACATGTCACAAACCGGGGATACTCATCAATGTATTGGTCTGGCAGTTTATAGCGTGCGGCGTGCAATGCGCCCATTACAAGAAAGTGTCAGGAAAGAACGGACGGTTAAATAGCAGTAAGAGAATAGTGGGTGTAAGGCTGACCAGTTTCCCCTCATAATGGGAACGTGATGGTAAATTGCTTCTACACAACCCCACTTCTCCACTACTTAACAATCTCCACTTCTTATGAGATCAGGGGGATCAATGACTTGTATAAATAGGTTTTCAACCTATTTCGACCAACAACAGAGTTTTGGTTATAAACACAGTATCAAGAAAAACACCAAGAACTGATAGCTTACATTCCGCAAGCCAGTTCCATATTCTGATACAAGTCATAAAACAACCACACCTTGAAAATTCAATATTTTGACCTCAACACCTTCTTCGCTTCCCTCCCTAAGATCAACCCTTTCTCCTTCACTTTGTGACTGAAGCAAGTCTGGAATGGCCATTTCTTGGTTTAGGCCAGAATTGTACAGATTGATCTCTCGAATCTAAAGTACTCCCGTGCATTGCATTTGTTTAGGGTTTAGATTCGTTTCTCGGCGGCACACCCAAATTTACCATTTCCAACAGAATCAGTTTTTACCCCCAAAACAACTGGCGACCACAGTGGGAGATTAATCTCTCGGTTGCAAGATCAATTTTTAATTTCATTTCCATTTTCTCAATTTCAATATGGTGGATATTAGGTCTCGGTCAACAACAAATCCCGATGCTACTGGCACCGACAACACCCCTGGCGTCAACATCCCTGCTGGTGACACCAATGTACCGCCTACCAGCACGATCAACACACGTAGCATTACATCCTCTACCGCCAACACCAGCGGCGAGGGAAATATTCCCTCCGGCGTGACACCTCCTATCACCAAAGCCATAGCCGCTCCTGCCACTCCAAATATTTCTTCGAGCGTAACACCCCCAATTGTTACTAGAGCCGCTGCCACCCCTCCATCAGGGAGAGAGACCGGAGGATCCATAGGAAACTAACCCCCTATTACCATTGTTGATTTGATGGAGAGACAAGAAGTTCTCGTTAATGCTCAGACAGACATGGCCACAACTCAAAAGGAGGTACTCACTTTCCTCAAGACACTGATGGAGCGGCTACCTCAAGAATCACGTCAACCCCAAATGGAGCCAGTAAGAAGTACTTTTAATACTCTCGGCGCAGGAACCTCAGCAGGGCGCGCCTTTATAGATGAAGAGGCTCGTTTTGCTCCCGAACGCCCATTGGAAAGGAACCAACCATCCAATTTCATCACGCGTGAAGATCTGGAGCGACTCCTTCAAAATCGAAGCAAAGAAAGCCCTATAGACCTGCACCAACATCAACCTCCTTATCCTCCTTATGTGCAAAGAGTTCCTCTCCCGAGAGGATACTCTTCTCCTCAATTCTCCCTTTACGATGGTACTGGCAATGCTCGTGAACACATCTCTCGCTTTCTGGAATCTCTAGGAGAGCACGAATACAATCATGTCCTCCGCCTCAAGGAGTTTTCAAAGTCACTTACCGGAAGAGCATACAACTGGTAAAACAACATTGCGCCAAACAACATATCCAACTGGTGTGAGAGGTGACCGCTTTCTACAAGAAATATTTCTTCGTGTCGGAGCAAATCACCTTTTCAGACCTGGGAAAAATGTTTCAACGAAACAATGAGCATCCAAATGATTATGTCAAGAGATACAGAATTCAGGCGCTGGATTGTCACGACCCAAATGTGACTGAACAACAGTTGGTGTAGTCATGCATTAACGGTATGGTTCCTATTTATCGCGCTTTACTAGAAAACCTGTGCTTCCAGATATTTTCTAAACTCCATGAAGCTGCAAAGCGATCGGCTACAACGGCACCAGCACTGTTGGAAAGAACCAGACCAGCCAGGGGTGAAGATGCACGAGAGACTCGAGGGAATAGGCGTCTCATTAACAAACAGTATAATACCGGCCCCTCTGTAAGTTTAGTGAGTGAAGGAGGAAAGAGGAAGGCTCCAACGGCGGAACAACAAACCAAACGTGCAACACCAGCGCACCAGACGGCTCCGCTCCGGAAAGGCGCGGCTAAAACTCCTTCTCAGCCACAAGAAACCGGAGATGCTGCTCCAAACTTCTCGTTCCCGATTGAGGAAATAATTGAACTCCTGGAAGCGTGGATTCAAGATGATGCCATCAAACTACCTCCCGTCAGACGCCCGCCAACTGAGGAAGAGATGGCAAATCCCAAGTATTATGTTACCATAGATTCGTCAATCACCCAACTAATGCGTGCAACAAATTGAAACGCACCTTCAAAGAGAAGGTAGATGCGGGAGAACTTCAACTAGGCACCGAGGGAGTTCACAGAGACCCTCTTCCAGTCAGAAGATGCACACTTTCTGGGAACTCTGTTCACAAAGACGTACAATCCATGATGGAACGTGTATGTGAGATTCTTTATTTCTCCAAAGCACATCGTCAAGATATATTTGCAGCTCTCAATCGTATTGTGTCGGGCAAGCGGCTGTTTTCAGTCGGAGAAGTCACCCCTAAGCCCCAACTTCCCTTAGAAGGTGTTGTTGGAAAATGCAATTGGGGACTGCTGACCACTGCCCACCTGAAGAACGTCGAGTTTGACGACATACTGATTGACACGGCCTCTGACTTCAACGTTGTTACCGTAAAGACTCAGAGAGCTGCAGGGATTTCAAAGTAGGAAGCTGTTCACTGCCCGACTGTGATTAAAAGCACAGAAGGAGAATCAAAAAATGCTTACGGGTACATTAATCTCGAAATCAAGATAGGAGATGCTCTAACACGTGGAAAGTTTCATATTGTTAAAGAATGCCCGAACTATGACATGATCCTGGGCCGTTCGTGGGTGCACGACAACAAAGCAAAGCTAGGAGTGTGTCCTTTGCCAGTGTCTATACCTGAAAGGATTTCTAATGAGCCGTCCAGACCCGAAGATTGTTTGTTGCCATATCAACAACTTTCCAATGTGACTCAACTACCCGGGGAGTGCCCGTCGACGTACATTCGAAGATTCCGAACCCAAATAAGTCTTATTGAACAACCCTTTTTGCAACCAGCCACTCCTCCTTCCGCCAAGTCTTGGGGACTCGATCCGATTATCAACCCGGTCGACACTAGGAGATGTGAATGGGATGCCGGTCCTTTCAAATATTTTCTTAAGAATTTAGAAGTTGTCACAGTTAAAGATGGAGAATCTAGGAAAGTAATGGCGCAACGCCCAAACCCATTTCAAGTTGGAGATATGGTAATGAGAATTGTTGCTCAGCCTGCTCTGTCCGCAGAAGGGAGAGACGAATCATACCTAGTGGCAGAAATTATTTTTGGAGGTTACTGCAAACTCATCAATGCTGACAGGCTAGAAGGCGTAGTAATACACGCTCGGTGGCTCAAACCTTTCAACATCTAAAATGTCGCACCCTTTTCTCCAAAATTCCCTTTTAGTGTTTCCTTTAGCAATTTCCCTTTTCATGCAATATTTGTAATTCCTCCAAAATGATTGCACTGCTTGCATTCATAATTAGGGTTTCAGTTTATCAGTTAATTAAAGCGTTATTTCTTTTCAGAAAATTGCTCTTGAATCATTTCAAAACCAAAGATCTCAAATAAACTCAAAACCCTCAAAAACAATTACCTACCAGCTCAAAACCAAAAATCATAGGGAAAACATCTCTTATTCCAAAACATGTACAAGGGAAGAGGGAAGGACAAGATATTCAAGGAAATTCGCCAGCAGCAGTACTAGTTCGACCCCTGAGACGCATTCCTTTTGAATTTGGAAGCAGCGCACAACCACATCTTCATAGATGACATCCACGCTCATACATACCTAGATGGCACGCCACAAATCTTCAAGGAGCGTGTAATTTGTAAGGAAAAATCAAATAAAAGATTGGTCGAACCCTTAGCCATTATTGTTATTTCCCCTATTTCGAGTTACCATTGCCTGCGTTGTGGGGATACTATTGTGGAAGAGGTACCTTTTCCCACGGGGAGAAAACATGGCTTGCTGAGCACTATTTGCGCGCCAATTTCCCATCTACCATGGAGCCTAGAATTCCAAGGTATTACAAGATTTTCTTTTTCTGAAGATTCGGATTTGTCGGTTTAGGGTTTCATTCATTCATTCGATTGGGAATATAAAATTATTAAAAAAACATAGGTGAAAGAATGTTATTTGACGAAGCCCTGGCTCCAGTCATATAAAAAAAACTATTAAAATATCAAAAGCGTCAATAAGCTATGAAAAGATGTTCTTCTATGGAAAGAAAACAACAAAATGGGAAAGCTAGTTGTTAACGTCAACGCCGAGGCTAATGGCGCCTCCACTGGAGTTCTCTCCAGCAACCGCTGCTATGTCCTCTCCAGCAGCCGCTGCAGTGCCTTCTCCGGTAGCCGTTTCAGCATATCCTCCAGCGGCCACTTCAATATCCTCTCCAGAAGTTATCTTGACCTTTTCCTCGGAAACTGCACCAACGTCCTTTTCAGAAACTACCCCAACAACCTCTTGAGGATGCGCCGGTTCGTCAACATCAGATTCGAGAATTATGATACCGTTATGGATAGGGTAATCATGCTTACTCCCACCTGGAGATTGTTTAGGCTCGACCTTTCGTCACTTCAGTCGAGCCGTGAATCTTTCAGCCCTAACGCTCGTTGGTTGAGAGTTTTCATCACGTTGAGACGCCTCATCACGTCTCCACTTCTCCTCCATGTCAACCGAATCCAAGAAAGCTTGAACACGCCCTCGAACGATGTGTAAATATGTGAGAGGCATACCTTGTATGGCATGACCAGTTTCACGAAATAGAGGATCAATTTTACCTAATACTTCCTCAAACACAGAAACCCTGGGTTTGTCAACCTCAAAGCTTTTATCAGGAGAATTAGAAGAAAAATCATCACTAGGAGTTCCCATCATATACTGCAGAGAAGTATTGTGCTTATATCAACAACCTACGTGATAAAACAAAAAGAAACTACAAGAAGATATGAAGCTATACCTGGAGAGAAGATGAGCGCAACTCTTTGCTGATCGGTATGGAAGGAAGGATCAAGTACCTCTTTTATATTCCACATAATAAGATCCCGGAAAAGAAAGGACTCTCTACCTGCCGTGCATAAAGCCTAAGAGGCGGGATATTGATTTATCTGCTCGAAGACAACTGACGTGTGCCAGGAGGACTGCGCTTTGGTACTTTATTAAATGTGTCTTGCTCAAAGACCGAGCCGACCTCTATTCTAGTAACGCATGTCAACTTTGCTTCATAAGTTTTATCTTTATTTGTCACCATCTAGTGCTTACCCCGCAACAATGTCAATGTTACATGCTAAGCAGGGGACATAATGTTGATGGTGGTTTTTAGTTCAGGGCTAAAAATATAAAACCCTGTATTTAATGCGGCGTCTGCAAAAGGACTGAGCCATTTAAAAGTAATGAGTTCCCGGGCCTCTCTACTCAGACGTGTATTGAGCAACTCAGTATATTTATTCAGAATGGTGTAAATTCTCGCCTACATTACTCATTAGTGTATGGTTTATTGAGTATTTTCCTATGCTATGTTCCCCAGCTGAACCCTTAGTATTGGTATGACATGACAATTAATGTTCACTCGCAGCTAAGTAGCACGAATTTCCCGAAGTATCAAAATTAAGGTCTGCATGAAAATGCTTAATCAGAAGACGCGCTAACTGCTCTCTGAGAATAAAATAATTTTATGTCAACACACAAAATTTGTTAAATTTGTTCAATTTTGTGATAACTCACAAGATTTAAGTTTTCGGCCTAATTAATTTGCAAACATTAGGTCTTTTGCGCCTTGTGCAAACATATCGAACCCTATTGGTCGAGGCCAAACCTAGGTAAGCTAGGAAACCGATCCGCCATGGAGCTAGTAGGAACAAAGTCCTACCAGAAAACAAGAAACAAAAGAGGAACTGCGGCAAATAAGAGCAATGACGAAAGAGGCTCAGCCACGCCACATAGCCGACCAATTCACTCCAATAGGCGCCGCCTGTATCCGTTGTCCACGCTCCATCTTTCTCTTGCCGCCCCCTCTCCCATCAACCAATCAGATCGCTCAAAACCCGCCACACACACTTTTAATAAAGATTGGAAGTTGGTGGGTCGATGCGCCTAATTCCATTAGGAATCTAATCTAGATTGCCCAAGCCAGTCTCCAAAAAACAATCACGGCCGTAAGATTTGGCCACTTGATTTATTAAGTTTAGCCGCTCCCCAACACGCCAAAATAGGCATCACCATGCCATCACAAGTAGCGTGCCAACACCGCTGCTGTAATTCGCGCCAAAGTGCTGGGATTGCCTACAAGGCATCCCAAACTGCGCTGGTAATCATCACAAGCGTCATGCCAATTGGCTAGCCAACCTGCCAAATCGCGCCAGTATGCCAATTGGTAGGCCATGCCATTCCGCGGCAGCAATATGCCAATGGCTTTGGTCAAACCAAAGGGAAACCCTATTTTTCTAGTCGTGGCCCAATTGTGCTACTCTGGACCCACAACATGCCACAAACCATATGGGACCCAAGAGATCCTAAAGAATGGCGCCCGCGCCATATTATGATTACCCATGATCATCCATGGACATGCCCACGTTATGGCCTTACCATGGCTTCTTTGATCAAAACGGCCAAGGCAGTATTTGCCAAGATGTCGTCGCGCCACACCACCTAGCCGTGCGCGCCACTTAGGGTTTTGATATGCCAAACCCTAATTTTTCCAAGGCCATTACGCTGCCCCAAGCCAAATAGCATCACCTAGGCATTAAGTTCGATGTGGCAACTAGAGCTAATATCATTAAGCCATATTTGGATCTAACACCAATATGCCAAGATGTAGCAGGCGCCACTTTGCCACTACGCCATTGGCAGGCGCCACCTTACTGCTACGCCATTGGCAGGCGCCACCTTGCCACTACGCCATTGGCAGGCGCCACCTTGCCACTACGCCATTGGTAGGCGTCACCTAGCCACTAACAGGCGCCACATTGCCATTGTGCCACTAACAGGCGCCACATTGCCATTGTGCCACTATGCCATTATTTTGCCCAGCTTACGTGCGATTGGTCAGAATAACTAGGTCTTGCACATTAGACCCACTCAGAAACTTGTTGCACATTTTTCCAAGAAACACTCGAGACATCAAACATGTCACAATCTGGTGGATACTCATCAGAATAAATAGGTCTGGCGGTTTACAGCGTGCGGCGTGCAATGCGCCCATTACAAGAAAGTGTCAGGAAAGAGCGGACGGTTAAATAGCAGTAAGAGAATAGTGGGTGTAAGGCTGACCAGTTTTCCATCACGATGGGAACGTGATGGTAAACCGCTTCTACACAACCCCACTTCTCCACTACTTAACTATCTCCACTTCCTACGAGATCAGGGAGCTCAATGACTTGTATAAATAGGTTTTCAACCTATTTCGACCAACAACAGAGTTTTGGTTATAAACACAGTATCCAGAAAAACACCAAGAACTGATAACTTACATTCCACAAGCCAGTTCCATATTCTGATACAAGTAATAAAACAGCCACACCTTCAAAATTCATTATTTTGATCTCAACACCTTCTTCGTTTCCCTCCCTAAGATCAACCCTTTCTCCTTGACTTTGTGACCGAAGCAAGTCTGGAACGGCCATTTCTTGGTTTAGGCCAGAATTATACAGATTGATCTCTCGAATCTAAAGTACTCCCGTGCAGTGCATTTTTTAGGGTTTAGATTCGTTTCTCGGTGGCACACCCAAATTTACCATTTCCAGCAGAATCAGTTTTTACTCCAAAACAACAGGAAAACGATTAACTAACAAATTCGTTACCTCAAATTCCGCATCCTCTTCTCCCCAGAAAGATATATCATTAAGCGCAAGTTCAAGTTAGAACTCTCCCTCATTGTGTTGTCATCCTCTCGCAAGAACAAAAGAACAACAACAAAAGCAACCTTTACAAGAGAAAGGTTGAATCGGTTTTAACTAATGCAAATAGCAAGAGTTGAAAACCCCGAAACACATATGCTTTTATGTTAAACACAAAGATTCAACATATTGTGACTTTATCACATATGAGTTTCAATCGGAACACCTTATGATCCTTTGATAAAGCCTACCAACATGGGCTAGAACTTATTCCCGCTAAATCAAAAAGCCACACAAACCATAAGGGTTCACATATCATATGAGATCGAATATTAAGGTTAATAAAACCGAAATCAAACATCCCATAACACATAGCAATAATATAAAGCATCCAAGCACAGGATATATAATCGAAAAACTATTACAAGAAAAATTATAAAATAATAATTTTATTCATAAATAATAGATAGTTTTATTCAGCAATAGACCTTACACAATAATTGAAAGAAATCAAAAACTGATGTCTATTTTTTTTGGATTAAGTATAACTTAATCTTTAGTGGTGCTCTTATTGTTCACTGAAGTTTCTTCAGTGCTCAAACTCTTGAAGCATGTCTCCAGGGACTTGTCTGCAACCACTTCCTGTTTCTCAAGTTTTTCAACTTGAACCTTCATACCCGCAAGATCAGCTTTTGTTTCTTCAATTCTATCCTTAAGCCAATCTTGATGACTAATTGTCATTATGAGGTTGGTTCTTAGTTCTTCAAAGCCTTGGATATAGTCAATCATATTATCAGAACGTATCCACTTGGTATTTGTTGGATCTTGAAGGTTGTAAGCCAACAGACATGACTCATCTTGAGATCTAGTAGAACTATTAAAATCATAATCAGACATGATTTTTGATATGATTTTATTCTTCCTTTCTGTATTGATTCCTTGAAAATCCTTAACCTTTTGAGCTTCCTCCTTATTGACCTTTGTAATACTGCGAGTTATTGGAGGCATGCTAGGTATTTAAATAAGAATTGATCAGGGTTTCTTAATACAGGCAAGAGATTGTATCTCTTAAGAAGAGACAATTCTCGGACCGAAAATACTAGGGAAATTCCGAAAATATATACAGAATATATTTTGTTTCCTTTGTCCGAACTTCTCATGCTGGAAGGTTTATTAAAATTCAAAAATTTCCAATAAAACCTAATTTTGGAAGATAATGATAAACATGTACATTTTTTTAAGACAAAAATGGATTCGCAGTTATCCAGTGATTGTCACACATTTTTGATACAAACTATACAAAAAAAAATGTGCTCTTATTTTTATGTACTTCTCATCTCAAAAGTATGAGCATGAATAAGGATGAGAGTGCACAGTCTCCATACAACTAGGTTGCATCGGAGTAAGCCTTTTCTTGCTTACAGTGAGTATCAGAAACATAGTTCATGTTCCTCTTCGGAAATTTCTGCCCAAAGTATTTGATCCCAAGAAGATGATCCTTCCTTGATCTAACGATATGATCATGTGGAGAAATAGTACTGATGTGAGAATTTTCAGAGATAAATAAATCTCTCTTAATTCTGTTAATGAGATTTTCATAATATTTTATCATTCCAAGGATTTCCTTATGATGTACATCGGCATGATTACTAGAAACAATTATTGGAAATTCCTGATTGTTTCCTTTGGTAGAAAATCTCTCTTTCCTTTTCTTATGGAATCGTTCTTCATGTAAACAAGGATTGTTTCGACATGAGTGGGGGAAACCTTTTTCCATAAGCGATTATCAACTCTTACTACAGATTGTTTTGAGTTGAATTTGTTGGTTTGAGGTATATTCTGTCTTTCTACTGAGGAATGATATTTTAGTTTTTTAAGACAAGAAACTTCTTTCAATACTTTTACCACTGTGTTTTGAAGAAGTATAAGTGTCCTGTCAGGTGACTGAAAGTTGTATTCTTTAAGATTAGTTTCACGGAATCAGTTCAAAGTTTCCTTTGGATAAGATTTCGTTTGATCATCAGTAGATATAGAAGGTGGTTTCTTATCCTCTTCAGACTTGATGTAGTTAGGTAGACTACCATCATCATGATCTGTTTCAGATGTGACAAAACCTGTTTTATCACATTCTGTAAAAGTCGAACAAGGACTTTTAGTTTCTTCATTATCAAAAGAAATTAAAACAGCATCATCAGTCAGAGTCACGGGATGAGTCTCAGTGAGATCCATATTCTCTTTGGCTAGAATATTTAGTTGAATATCTTTTTCTCTGATCTCATTCTTAAGAAGATTAGATTCTGTCTTTAGTATTAACATCCGTGTAGACAGAGATCTTATTGGTTTTAGGAGTTTCACCAACTCTTTATCAGAATCTTCTTTTCCATCAGAGATAGACTCAGATGTTTTCGTAACTCTTGGATCATGAGTTAACGAAGTTGTAACATCTTCAACATTTGAGTATTCATACTCTTGCATAACGTTAACTGAATCATTCATAAGATTCATTTCTTATAGGTTGGATCGCACCAAACACAGATTGTTAGATCTTTTCGTGTTTACCTGCTCTGATACCAATTGAAAAGACGAGGGTACCCAAATATACCATAATCTTAAACTTTTCCACCTATAAGTCCTCTTACCGAAAGTGATTGTCTATGGACTGAGTCGAGACAATACAACGAATTGGTATTTACACTTTGTGTGATCGTCTATGGATACGAGATCGAGATAATACAACAATCAAAGCGTCTACTTGATAATAGGTTCAGACTTAACCAAACTCTATAGGGTCACTATCAAGTAATACGGAGTTAATGTTTGTGCAATTTATTTTAAATTATAATAACAACAATTATAATTGCGGAAAACAAAAGTAAATGACACAACAAGATTTTGTTAACGAGGAAACCGCAAATGCATAAAAACCCCGGGACATAGTCCAGAATTGAATACTCTTAGAATTAAGCCGCTATACAAAATCACACCAACTTCGTATAGTTGAGACCAAGCAACTAAACCTATAGTTCACCTAGTTTCTTCGTATCCCTGCGCTTCCGACATTCAACAAGTGCACACACTGGAACAATTCCTTTGGTTCGTATTCTAAACAGTAAAGGAACAACAAATCTGTTCGGTAACAACTCTATTCAATCTCAGTGATATGAGTTAGACAAAGGCTCTTCTGTTTAATCTAATAAACTCCTTTGTCGGGTTTAGATCTATCTATCCAACAACTACAAAAGTAGCATAGTTTAGATTTTGCAATCAAATATAGGATCTACCAAGACGCTATATAATGATGCCGATCTACGCAACTAATCAATCAAATCTATCAAGGATAATCCGATTATAGTTGGATCCCAACCGATCAAGTTTTGTGCACACCAAAGATTATGAAACCAATAAGAAATCTTCTTTGTCTTCAAATCTTCTTAAATCTTCAATTAACACCTGCACACCACAACTTGAAACTCTTGTGATCAATCACACACAGAACGGAGTCTGTTAACAATGGATTATCACAAGATGTCTTTAGATCTACAAACAGTTCAAAAGATCCCGTCGACACTTCGATCTAGTTTGAGTGAATCTTATATCAGAAGAGAAGATTCTCAAGAATAACAAACTAGGTGCAATCAAAGTTAAACAACCGTTAGTCAATCGAATCAAATCGAAAACTAATAATGCTGCAATTATCTAGTTTCCCACCAACGGTACTCGTAGAGCTTTTTCATCCCACAGAAGTCTTTAAACGAGCGGTCGCAAGAGATTTCGCCTAATTAGGGTACTTTTCTCTCCTAATAGAAGGCTTCACCAGTAACAGCACAACAAGGTAGTTTTGCTGGATTTTAGGATAGTTTGCTCGAAATGCAAACTTGGTTATTTATAAACCAAGGAAGTTTGGACAACAAGGAATTTCCAAAACCGAATATTCTTAAGATATGCAAAAAATTCCCAAATTCGGTTTTCATAATTCCTAGAAATGCTCTGTCCAAAATTAACCGAAATCCTACTAGAAAATCTCCAATTAGTAAATGCACATTACCAATTTTTATTTTCCAGAGATATGCATTTTAATTGCTGGTAATTAAAAGCATATAAAATTAACAACCTTAATTAAAAGATTCTCAACTTATTTCGGTCCGGGATCTCCTTGAGTTATTAAGGAATATCTTTGAACAATAAAAGATAAGAGTTACTGAACATGTTCAAAGTATGTCGACATCTTATTTCTTTGTAAATCCATTTTCATATTTACAATCTTGGAACCGATTATACCACACTTCCAAACAAGTTTAGAAATGGTTCATCTGATTTCTAAGAACTATGGGATTGATCAAATATCAATACACTAATCATGGGTTTACGGTTCTACCAAACACAAGGATCGGTTACATCAGTTACCAGGATCGGTTACGTCAATTACCAGGACTGGTTACCATATTCTCATGGTATTACTTGTGATCGGTCACACCAGTTACCAGGATCGGTTACACCAATTACCAGGACCGGTTACACCAATTACAAGGATCGATTACGCACTCTTTTGTAATCGGCCACACCAATTACTAGGATCGGTTACACCAATTACTAGGATCGATCACACCAATTACAAATATCGATCATACCATCTTAGGTGATTACTTAGGATCGATGACACTAATAAAAGTCATACCTATACATAAGTCAGGCGTTATGACTAGTTTTACCAAGATACATAACAAGTTATGATCGGTTCTACTAACTCACACATATTGGTAATCCAAAGATATGCAATGAATAACAATACCAATAAGCCTAGCGATTTCCCTTTCGATTCATAAAACAAGTTCATGAATGTACTTCCTTTAAACGAATGTAAACATTATTTCCTAGGACGAAATCTTCACCCATACACATACGCATAATCACAATAACATTCATATGATTATGTCGATGTCTTATATGTGAAATTCAAAAGATAAGCATTATACTTCGTATTCTAATTCCTTAACACTATGTCTACTAGAGTATAATCATTCACAACTTCGCAGTTATGTTTTCAATATAGCACGACTTGAAAGATACGTCAGGAATGAATCAGTTCAAGTCACAATATTACTAACCTCAAGAGGAAGGATGATGTCGTCGATGTAGCTTGTTACTTCTTCACATTCTTCAAGTCTTCGAGTAATACTTGTATGTCTCATAATCCTAATCTTTCTAGCCTAACCTATACGAAGTTGTCTCCAGTATATAATCAAGTGACTCTTAAATTGAGTTTTAATTCACTAAAATATGATAACCAAACTTGACATACCAACGCTTGGTGGGTTCAACCGAGCTATGCTCTAACAGTTTCATTAAGACATTACAAAGAATTCACTCCAAAAAAAAATTGGACGGGAATGAGGATAAGGATCAAGGATTTCATAAAGAATTGCTATACTTGTCAACGTCATAAAATGAAACATCTTGAACCTGCAAGACTTCTCGAATCTCTGCCCCCATTCCTTGTCAGATATGGGAAAACATATCTATGAACTTTATTGATGGGTTACCTACATCAAATGGTAAGAGTACTGTTTTTGTTGTTGTGGATCTAAGTATGCCCAATTTACTTGTGTTTCTCATCTTTATACAACCGTTCGCATAGCTAGAATTGTCTTCGATAATTTATTTCAATTTGTCTGCGATAGGGATCCGACCTTTTCAAGTGTTTTCTGGAGAGAATTATTTCATCTGAATGGTAATGCACTTAACTTCAGCTCGGCATACCATCCAAAGACCGATGGGAAAAGTGAAGTCATTAATCGCACACCAAAAATGTATTTACGGTGTTTTACGATCTCTCAACCCAAATGTTGGGAAAAGTGGTTAACATGGGCAGAGTTTTGTTATAATATAAGTTGTCATATGCCGATTGGATGGACACCGTTTGAGGTAGTTTATGGTCGCCCATCTCCTTCTTTCTTGACTTATATCCCAGGAACTGCTAAGTTAGAGTATGTGGAGCAAGTACTCTTGGCCAGGGACTCCGATGTCAGGTAAGTTAAAGAAAATATTAAAGAAGCTAAAGCAAGAATGAAAAAAGTGTATAATTCAAAACACAAGGAGAGAGAATTTTCTATAGGTGATTGATAAGTGCTTAATTCTTACATATTTACTACTTAAATTTGCATTTATTTAGTTCTTTATTTGTCCATATTTAATGGTTTTTGTTTAGTTTTGCATTTTTTAGAAAATAAAGCTCGATGGACTAAATGCGGAATTCTGCGGGTAAAATGGAGGAAATGAAGTGATTTATGATTAAATGAGCTAAGACAAAAGGAAGAACATGGAGAATTGTTTCATTAAGTCTAATTATTTGGATGGGAGTGTGGCAAACATTTCAAGGTGTGTGGTAAACATACCAAGGCGTGTGTATAAAATGTGGCGCCCATTTATTCAAAAATATTAAAAATATATCGACATCATTTGGAGGATTAGTATAATATCTTCTACCCATGGAAAGAAAGAAGAGACAATCTCATAAATAAGGAAGAAAATGAAGACATTAATTGGAAATCCACATATATCATATAAATTTTATGTTATACCAATTAAAAGATACTATTGTGGAAATATTTGGAAGACTTGTGCATATAAATAGTGAAGGAAGGAGATGGAAAAAGGGGAGACGGGCAGAGAGCCAGCGTCCGAGCAATAGATTAGTTTTTAGGTGTATTTTATTTTCCATTTTTCTTTAGTTTTCCTTTCTCTTTGTAATAATGGAGAGTTAACCCTTCTTCACTGGGGTAAGGAAGAAGCCAATTATATTGCGTAAAGAATTTAGGTACTCTTTAATAAAATATTATTTTGAGCCTAAATATTTTAATTAATTTCTCCTCTTATTTGGCTTCGTTCTTTAACCGTTTCGGATAGTCTTCAGCTATAGATTCTTTATAAGCGAAGGAAATTATACCGTTTTTGAAAACACTGGGGGTACCAAAATAAACCACTAACTTTTTCTTAGGAAACCTTTATGGACAAAACCTAGATACAATTCTGAGAGTTCAACTTAATGAATCTCAATCGAGGAATAATATTAAGAGTTATATCTCCTTCTCTCACAATTAGAAAGTTGACAGAACCAAATCTGTGAACCTGATATACGTGTGAGAGTTCTTGAACGATCTCTAAAATCAATATCCAAGAATCAATCAAGTCATATCCAACAAACAAGGATGGATGTATCTAGTTTGATTGATTTACGTATAACCTATGATTTTCAATTTTACAAATAAACAATATAATGCGGAAAAAGAAATAACACAGACACAAAAAAATTTGTTAACCAGGAAACCGCAATTGCAGAAAAACCCCGGAACCTAGTCCAGATTGAACACCAAACTGTATTAAGCATATACAGACACTAGACTACTACTAATTAACTTCGGACTGGAATGTAGTTGAGAACGAATTAAACCCTCAAAAAAATTCAGTTATAGTCGCGTTATTTACGCCTCTTAAATCCCAGCAGGACTCCGCGCAATTGATTCCCTTAGCTGACGTCCTTTACAGCCTAAGAGTCGCTTCAACTCAATTAAATACTTTTAAACCAATCTGCCTCCCACAAATAAGCCTATATGTGTGATTTCCTTTTGGATCGTAGATCAAGGTGAGAATGGAATCGATACCAATAAACAATGTCTACCTAACCTCAAAATCCGGACTTATGCTTCCCGAAGAGCATCCTAGATTATTATTCATCTCACAAGTATTAAACTTGTGGAATCAACAAAGTCTGAGAGGAATATAACTTTGATGATTTCTATCTATCTTGATTGATGGAGCAAGTTCAACAATCAACCAAGATCAGGATACTCGAGCTATCAAGATAAAAGATAGTTGGACCTGGCTTCACGAATCCCTATGAAGTCTTTTTAGTTTCTAAACCTAAAATGGTTTTAGGAAGAGGACGAATCTAGTTTATAACTAGGACATATAAAGATAGTGTCAGGATTCAAAATTCCCAGTTGTTTGAGGTTCCCCTTTTATAGAATTTCAAAGCATAGGTTGCTTTAGGTTTAAGCTAAGATAGCTTTGGAACCAAGCAAACAATATCCACCATTAGATGAATCTTTGAATCTGATTAACATAACAAGATATGCCCTCTGGTTAAAATGGACCGTAACCGAACCGTGTACAAAGACAACGTTCATGAATGGTTAGCCGAAACTAGCTAGTTGAACTATAAGCTTGAGAATTTTCATAGAACACTTAAATACTTTAATCTTGAGTCACAATCTTGTGATAAAATATGTATTTTTAGAGATTGTTCATATGTTAGTTATCTCACAGGAATAATTTTATGTGTATTTTAAATTAATCGACAGGGTAAGTACGTGTACTTAAACCTTGTTCGTGAACATATTTGTCTGGGCACGTGTATCGGGTATGTGTACCCTTAATACAAATAAGAGTTCCGGAACATAAAGAACTTTTCCGGTATATGGACCGGGTATGGATACCACACCGGTTCCAAAACCTACAGTTCTTTTTCAGTACGCATACTGGTTTGCGTACCGTTCTGAGTTCGCGAGTTCACAGACTTTTTAAGGTATGCATACTGGTATGCGTACTAAAGAGTTGTTATCCACATATAGTTACTCCAGTATGTGTACTAGGTACATGTACTACGGTTTTGAACTTATAACAGTTCTCCCAGTTTGTAAGATTGGTATGCATACTGCCCTGTATTAGAAATTACAGTAGTTATAAATTTCTCTCTAAATCAATTCGAAACATTCCCAAATAACATCAATGACACATATCATTGTTCCAGGCTATTTGCGAATGATAATCTTCAATCACGATTTTAGTTGCGAACAATAAATTTTATTAATCGAAATTCATCAAGTATGAGCAAATGTTCATTAAGCTTAGTCATATATACTTCGAGAACTAATTACCAAGATAAACTTGACTTGAAATTCTTGATATGCTTACGATAGTCTAATTATTTATGCGACAACGTCTCATAGATAAAGAGATGAATATAACTTGAGAAATAGGTGGTTCAGTCTTCACTTACCTTTTGTTGAAGAAGTTTTCCAAAAGATTCAGTTGATCTTCGCCTTGAATCTATAGAATGCAATGATGACTGCCGTGATGTCCGTTTCTCAACTACATCTTCTATCCTAATCAAAGACTTAACTAATTGTATGTAGACTATAAATCAAGATATAGTTTTGACAACAAGCTTGAGATAACAACACTTGTTAGTTCGACCGAGCAATGCTCTAACAATCTCCCCCTTTGTCAATTTTTGTGACAAAACTATCAATACAGATGGATCAAAAAATAAAGCTTCAAAAACTCCTAGAATCCATTATGCTTTATTTTCTTGGTTTCTTCAAATCCTTGAATTCGTTACTTCAGTTGCAATGATTCTGAACGTGTTCGACTCAGCATCGTTGTTGTTGAAGATCTCTATCCGTAGCGATAACAACTTTGAAAACAAATATTCTAAATCGCCGTTATACATAAACATAGTATTATTATCTTCTCCAAAATTCAATTGTATCACAAATTTGAAGTAATACTACGGTGATATGTTTCTCCCCCTTAATCAATACTTACATCTTTTGCATAATAGGTGAAACCTATAGATTATTGATTCACTCCCCCTTTACATAATGATCTGTAAACCATATGTATATAGTGTGAAACTAGTAATTAATTCTCCCCCCTTTTGTCAATATAAATTAGCAAAGGTACGAAAATCATGGGATCGTAATAAATTCAACCAAAAGATACTTCAAGATTTAAGGAAGTTAAAGATAATACATAATAACATAGTTAATATATGACTCTTTATATCAAATTTATTTACATGATATCACATAATAAAAATTCTTAGCGCTCATCTAGGAGATTTAAGATAAAAGCATCCCCTGTAAATTCCACAGCCACACACTCCACAAAGATATAAAAATTAAGCACAAGTTCATTTAAGAACTCTCTCCCATTTGATGTCATTCCCAAGAGAACAACATGAGTGACCTTACTTTTGTGAAAAAAAGGATTTTGTCAGACATTAACAAATTACATGGATGTGTATCCTGAACATCGACTTAAATTAATCTCAACGCCAGTTACGAACAAAGAGAAAATTTTAATCGGTATGACTCAACATAAGAATAATAAAATCTTATGGAGTGAAAAGTGCAGTAATAACACAGAAGTGTGATCACGAGTAGATCGATATTGCGAGAAAATTCTCAAAAAGTTTGTTCTATTTTCAGTTTATAAAAAACATAATAGATTTAACTTCTGAGTATATATGAGATATCAGTTCAATTTACAAAAACTAAAGGACACATATATCTCATAAGACTTTGCAGTGTATTAAACCAATAATGAGTACATACTGCAAGTTCATCTTCCAAAAACTCTAGAATTTAAACAAATAAATCTAAAAACATGCAAGATGAAAAACGTTGGAAATAGCTTGTGTAATCATAATTTATGCTATACAAAATCCTAGTTATCCTTCTCAACGGCAAGAATAAATTCTCACAAGAAGTTTCCTAGAAAAATAACACAGAAAACAAAATAAGGAGAATTGTAATTCATATATAGTCTGCAACTTGTGTTTTGAGAGAACCAAGATCATCAAATGTTTTTCCCAATTCTGAATTAAGAAGCTTGAGATTCTTTTGGCAGCAGACAATTGTTCAAACACCACTTTTATGTCACTCATAATATTTTCGACCAAATCACGGTACATCTGAACCGGTCTTGACTATGTATATTCTTGAACAAAGTAACATGATATGGTGACAGGATTATCGTAAAACTCAACAATTCCTTTGGAACCAACATCCTCCATCTTCGTATTATCTTCCTTTGTGTTGTTTGAAATCTTAAAAACATTTATGGTTTGTGAATGTTCACGAGTTATTCCAGCACTTGTAATTATCGTAAAACTAAACAATTCCTTTGGAACCAACATCCTCCATCTTCGTGTCATCTTCCTTTGTGTTGTTTGAAACCGTAGAAACATCTTTGGTTTGTGAATATTCACGAGTTTTTCTAGCACTTGTATATAGTACAAGGTAGGCGTACCTTGTATATATATATATATATATATATATATACAGTTTCTGGGTCAAGAAAACTAAAGGAAGAGAGATTCTTTCTAGAACCTTCTGGAGATGTTTAACTCATTACTTCCAAAGGTTTGGACCAGATTTGGAACTCACACTGTTACGGATTCGTGAGAACTCGAAATTTGTGACCAAACAATTTTTCAAGATAGGTCATGCGGATAAATATAAATCAACCTTGTTCTTAGCTCAATAAATATAAATTTAGAGCACAAGAGGTAGTTGATATCACGATGCTTGACATAATCGTTCAAAGAGTAACCTTATGGATAAAATTAGAATCACGAGAGAGAATGTACACAAAATAAGACACATCATGTGTCAAGAAAGAATTGGTTACCTTTCTTGAGCATGTTGTGCGTCCTCCTTTTCATGTTACAGGAGGAGGCACAATTTACCATAATCAAGTTATGTTATGGTAAGCATCTACCAAATGCCCATCATGAACAACAAGATTCCTTGGTATACTCCCTCGTTTTGTACCTGTTGTATCTTTAGCACAATTTGTATTAGTTGAATTACAATGGGATAAGGAGGTAGAAATCTTACATGTATTTAGCTTTTTCCTTGTCCTTCTAATGCCTTGTGATTGGTTAATATGTTTTCTGAGATCAGAAATGCTATGATCAACCCTTGTCCGAAGGTTCAAAATTGTGCGATTATGTGTTTCTGAGAGAGCTTTCTTCGATATCCTCTTCTGAGTGCGTTTAGGAATACTCGAAACCTTCTTCCCGTTATTCTCTTCATGATTTCCTGAAAGAGAATAGGATTGACCATTATTTTGCAATTCATTCTTTATCCAATTGAGAGCATCGGATCTTGTCTTTAACTTTACAAAGTTATCCTTTTGATAATCATTACAATTGTGAAATGGCTTGCATGATATTTATAGGAAAATCTAGGTTTACAACAACACAGATTCCTTTTCCTAAAGGTTGAACATTGACAACCCGTAATGTCAAGAGTATTAGCCTTAACATATGATCTAGGTTTGATCACTTCTTGTGATGCCCAAATAAGAACATCGTGAAGTTTTTCATTCCTTATTCGAAAACGACATCCCTTTTGAAGGTGACCTTTAATTCCGCAATAATAGCAAACATAAGGAATGTTATTACCTGGATTCGTGTATGCTGATTTTGGAGGTTGATATAATTTTCTCTTTCGAGCATTAACTGTCTGTGTAGGTATTTTCATCAGTGGAACCCTTTGGTTGAGAAGAAGCACTAGCCTTGACAAACTTTACCTCTTTGCTAATACTTGGAGTATTTATTCCCTTATAGCCCAATCCTCGTGTATCACGATGATTTTTACTTGCTCCTAGCATAGTGTTTGATTTGTTTGAACTAGTATTGAACTTTTTCAAGTCCTCTTCCAACAACTTGATTTTATCAAGAGCAGCTGTTAAATCACCCTCTAGTTGTCTTTCTCGAGAGAGAAAAACACTTTCTCTGTTTTTAAAACGATTTTGTTGAGAGTTAGTCCTTGCTTTGTTCTCTGCAAGTTTTTCTTCCAACACAATGAGATTTCTACGAAGATTTTCATATTCAAAAAATTTTGAACGCACATCGTCTTCACGATCTTCAAGAAGGGATTGTATTAGTTTATAATCACAATCATGACCTTTAAAGATCTTTCTCAAATTCTTGTTTTCTCAACAGAGAGGAGTCAGAAAACCAATCAGACATGACATTAACCTTTTTTTTCTTTATAAGATGGTCAAACGGTTTGATATATTATAAGACTTCCTCATCAGCATGTTTATCAATATCAGCATCAGTTTCGCCAGAAAGTTCATCCAACTGTTCCTCTAGGCATGTCTCCCAGTTATTCACAGTTTTAGATGATGCCTTGGATGTGACGGTTTTCTCACATGAACCCAAACCTTGAAAATCGTCTGAATGATTCTGTATTGGTGATACGTTTATCGAGATTGCACTCTTATCCATATAGTCATAATGCTTCAAACACAGACTTATTAGGTCGCCTGCTCTGATACCAATTGAAAATACTGGGGGTACCATAATACACCACCAACTTTTTCTGGACAAATACCTAAATACAATTCCGATTGTTCAACTTAATAAATCTTAATCGAGTAATAATATTTAGAGTTATATCTCTTTCTCTCAAAATCAGAAAGTTGACAGAACCTCATATACGTGTGAGAGTTCTTGGACGATCTCAGAAATCAAAATCCAAGAATCAATCAGGTCGTATACAACAAACAAGGATGGATGTATCTACTTTGATTGATTTACGTACAACCTGTGATATTTCAATTATAAAGATAACAGAACTAAGCATAAAAACCCAAGGTGACCAAACTTGTAGTACAAAAACCCCGTTCAAATGTTAGGATCCATTAAAACTCCATCTTAAACAAAATTGACACAAAAACCCCAAATTTTTAAAATTTGATACAAAAACCCCAAATTTCAAAATTGGTTTCATCAAATTCTTTGGGGTTTTTGTGTTACTTTTGTTTGTTTTTTTTGGTTTTTGTGTTACTTTTGTTTTGATGGGTTTTTTGTGGATGGATAGTGACACCTTTGGGGTTATAACTCGCGGACCGTAAAGATAAACAATATAATGCGGAAAACGAAATAACACAGACACCAGAAATTTTGTTAACCAGGAAACAACAATTGCAAAAAAAAAAAACCCGGGACCTAGTCCAGATTGAACACCAAACTGTATTAAGTCGCTACAGACACTAGCCTACTACTAATTAACTTCAGACTGGAATGTAGTTGAGACCGAATTAGACCCTTACAACAATTCAGTTACAGTCGCGTTCCTTACGCCTCTTGAATCCCAACAGGACTCCGCGCAATTGATTCTCTTAGCTGTCGTCCTTTACAACCTAAGAGTTGCTTCAACTTAATTGAAGACTTTCAACCAATCTTCTTCCCACGGATAATCCTATATGTGAAATTTCCTTTTGGATCGTAGATCAAGGTGGGACTGAAAACCGATAGCAATAAACAAAGTCTATCTAACCTCAAAATCCGGACTTATGCTTCCCGAAGAGCAACCTAAATTACTATTCACCTCACAAGTATTAAACTTGTGGAATCAACAAAGTCTGAGATGAAAAGAACTTTGATGATTTCTATCTATCTTGATTGATGAAGCAAGCTCAATAATCAATCAGGATCAGGATACTCGAGCTACAAAGATAAAAGATAGCTGGACCTGGCTTCACGAATCCCTATGAAGTCTTTTTAGTCGCTAAACCCTATAACAGTTTTAAGAAGAGGATGACTCTAGTTTACAACTAAGACACACAAAGATAGTTTCGGGATTCAAAAATCCCAGTTGTTTGAGGTTCCTCTTTTATAGAATTTCAAAGCATAAGTTGCTTTAGGTTTAAGCTAATATAGCTTTGGAACCAAGCAAACAATATCCACCGTTAGATGAATCTTTGAATCTAACATAACAAGATATACACTCTGGTTAAGATGGACCGTAACCGAACCATGTACAAAGACAACATTCATGAATGGTTAGCCGAAACTAGCCAACTGAACTATAAGCTTGAGCATTTTCATATAACACTTAAAGACTTTAATCTTGAGTCACAATCATGTGATTAAATATGTGTTTTTAGAGATTGTTCATATGTTAATTATCTCACAGAAATAATTTTATGTGCATTTGAAATTAATCGATAGGGTAAGTACGTGTACTTAAACAATGTTCGTGAACATATTTGTCACGGTACGTGTACCAGGTATGTGTACCCTTAAGACAAATTAGAGTTCTGGAACATACATAACTTTTCCGGTATGTGTACCAGGTATGGATATCACACCGGTTCCAAAACCCACAGTTCTTTTTCAGTACGCGTACTGGTTTGCGTACCGTTCCGGGTTCACGAGTTCACAGACTTTTTAAGGTATGCATACCTTAAAAAGTTTGTGAACTGGTATGCATACCGAAAAGTTGTTGTCGACATTTAACTACTCAAGTACGTGTACTAGGTACATGTACTATGGTTCTGGACTTATAACAGTTCTCCCAGTTTGTAAGACTGGTAGGCATACTGTCATGTATCCGAAATTACAGTATTTCTATATTGCTCTCTAAATCAATTCAAAACATTCCCAAATAACATCAATGACACATATCATTGTTCCAGGCTATTTTCGAGTGATAATCTTGAATCACGATTTTAGTTGCAAACAATAAATTGTCCTTAACCGAAATTCATAGTATGAACAAATGTTCATTAAGCTTAGTTATATACATATTTTGAGAACTAATTACCAACATAAACTTGACTCGAAATTCTTGAAGTTGAGTACACGAACCTGCAACGATGTATTCGGCTTTGCATGTCGATAGAAATTATGAGTTTTGTTTCTTGCTATGCCAAGCGACAAGGTTTAGCCCTACATAGTAGAATCCACAAGATGTACTTTTTTTTAGCTTCTACACAACCTGCCCAATCTGCATCAGAATACGCTGTAACATCAGTGTTAGTATCAAAGGTATATGAAAGACCATAACCGATTGTATGTTTTACATATCTTATGATCCATTTAGCAGCTGCAAGATGAGATTCTTTTGGTTTAGCCTAAAATATAGCACAACAACCAACACTAAAGGCGATATCTGATCTTATTGCAGTTAGATATATAAAAGACTTCCAATGATGGATCTGTATAGTTTCTGATCGACATCAACACCAATCTCATCTTTATGCAGAGCTTCCCAGTAGTTGGCATGGGTGTTAGCTTAGGAGTAGCTAAATACTGATTAATAAAGTAAAAGAAAACTGAAAGATGATAAAAGATATAACTATTAACAAGAAGTATCAAACTATCAACTGAGCTTTTTATGATACAAAAACGTACTTCAAGCATAGGGCTTCATACTTCTTTTTCCTTTCTTTTTTTGGATTGCTTCATTAGTTTGATATAATATGAGAAATACTAGGAAACATATTTCCTAGGAGTAACTTCATGGAAGATTACAAACCAGTATACCCTGATATAATGACCTCCATGATAAAATTGATTCATCTTCTTTACCTTCTACCTCGCCATAGAAAGAATTTTGTGCAGCTAAAAAAAGATTTAATTTTATACTTAAACTAAACTTGGATCGGGAATGCCAGCTCCAGTAAAAGATATAAAAACTGGTTCGAGGGAAACAAAAATCACCCACAAAGACAGTAACTCCTATGTGTATTTGAAAGGAGGGGCGAGCAATAAAATCAATGTTCAAGGTTTTGTTCCTCTCCCAGCAGCTGATAAGGTGCAGACCAGTAATATTTTGAGTAATAGCTCTAATTGATCAGCATGGAAGATGAAGAACCCAACCTAGAAGAGTTGAATCATCGCTGAATGCTCAGAAACCGAATCCCCTAATCAACAAGGCAGATGAAAAGCAAATAGCGGCAAATATCATGTACCAATAAAGATCACAGAATTACCGTATAAAAGTTAGAAATATTTGAACACAAGGGACATCAGACATAGAAGAAAATTCAGTGATTCATATCTTAGGAAACAAAATTTCCTCCTTTTTTCTTTACTGCAATAAAATTCACCAACAAAAGGAGATAAACTTTCAGAACAACACTTCCTTAATTGAGAACCAAAATCATATTTTCTACACTGCATTAGAATATATAAAAGAAACAGAGACAGTAAAATTAGAACATCATCAAATTAGTGGAAGTCCCAACTACAAAAGGTTCCATTATTAACCTGGTGCAGAAGTAGAAAATGATCCCCAAAGTGATAGAAATTGGCAGAGCAGGTAAAGCTTTTCGACATACAGACAACAACATAAGAGTGCAACCGAGACCAGATATGATACCAAGATAACAAGCATAAACTGTCATTAGGTCATACATTGCAGCTCTACCCACAAGAACACTGTAGAAAATGAAGTCCCCAAGCCCTAACTTTATACCTGCTGTAGCTGTCAAAATGCTCTCTGACTCAGCACCACTACCAACCACAGCATTCCTCCTTTCTTCTCTCTCATTTTCCAAACGAATAAGATCAACAAGTGGCGAAGCCTCTTCAGAAATCTCACCATCTCTGTTCTCTAAATTCCTAGCACGTAAACGCTCAACATCGACCGTCGAAAAGTCATTACTTGCACTACATGTTGACTGTCTCTCTCTGAAACTACCGACCAATGGAGATGTCTCTTCATCCTCTCTCACATTAGCTGGTACATTTCCAACCTCGCCAGTAGAGTAATCAGAAGTACTATAATTCTCAGGTGAAACCCTAACTTGATTACCTTCATTACTGTGGGTGACAGGTTGAAGTTCAACTGAACTAGAAGTAGTAGCTCCAGTAACCAAAAGACCCAATGATCCTCCTCGACCGTTAACTTGATTTATAGTCGGCCTTGATTCATAAATCAAAGCAGGAAGTTCTTCTTCTCTGCTTTGAGCTAATTCTACCAATAGTTTCAGTGGTCCTCCAGGAGCTAAAACAGCAACCAAATCATACAAAGCCAATGCGACAAGTAAAGTCCATGTTGTCCATTCAGGTAATTTCGTAAACCAAGCGGCAACAATTATCCCTAAGAGTACCATATACCCTTGTCTCAAAAATATAGGAATTCCTTGAGAAAAACCAGATAATGCCCCTACTATGGTGAAGTTGAGCAACAGAATCATACAAGTAACTGAATCAATGGGTATCAAGAAATGCTGTATTATAGACAGAAAAATGGATCCACCCATTGATCCTAAGACAATGAAAGTAGAGAATCTCATGTAATATTTCAAGAAATTAGTGAAATTGTAGTAGTAAAGAAGAACCATAAGGAAAGTAACAAGAGATATAAGGATAACGAACACAAGTGCATTAAGTAAAGATCCTTCGATTTTCTGGGTTGTAGTATCAGTTGGGGTTTCTAAGTAAACTAAATTTGCTGCAGTTTGTATAACAACTGAGTTTGGAGTATTTGGAGAAACGACATAAACTAATAATACTACTAGGAACATACAGATCGATACAGGAGACATTACACCTATGATTTCAACACCAATTGATTCAAGTATGCTGTTTTCCATTTTTAGATTCCTTCTACGAACAAAAGATTACCTGATAGATTGAAGGAGAAAATAAGAGAGAGGCAGAATTAGGGAATTCCTAGGGTTTCAACTTACCTGATACCATCAATTCATCATGGAGGGTTAACTGAGAAGACTCTGAGTGGAGAAGATGACATTTAGAGAAATTTTAGGGTAAGTTCATTTGCGAGCTTCAGCGTGAAACAAAGAAATGCGAAAAAGACTTTGATTGCCAATGTTAATTCTCTTTCTAAAAGGTTTGGACGGCTGAGGATCCTTGATGCGCACATGCGAATCGATTGCCAGTGGGGCGTGAGAAATGTTCCCCTAAATTCCCGGTAGAAATTAATGTTTAATCCCAAACTAGTTGGGTTTCAGACTCTAGTCCTTCCCTCTCAAGCATAGTAATTGGAGGTTCAAATTCACCCAATTGCAGACGAGTTAGTCCTTTTATTATTGATTCAGTTCAAAATGATTTTTTTTATATACCAACTTTTATTATTGACTAGTATAACACGCACGCACGATACGCCTACCGTTTGAATTGAAGATTAGGCATCCAGATCAGATTCACTATGTCTTATACTAATTGAAAATCTCTTCGATGTTGTTGTAGCCGAGCATCTGTGTGTTTATTGGATATCAAGTTGACTATTAGGTTATGTAGGTATGATAATTGGCATGGCATTGCAGAAAATTTGTGCACCTTAACGGTGTTGCTAGTTGCGACACATCTATAGGTGAAAATGTGCAGCGTAACGTTGTTGTTTTTTTTTTCTTTCTGAAGCAGCGTAACGGTTGCTAGTTGCGACACATCTATAGGTGAAAATATTGGCATAACAGTGGATATGGTATACAACATGTTACTACGAGAAATGATAGGTTGACCGACAACTGCCCACCGAATTTCATCCCGCGTCTAATAGAAACAGGTCCCATAACTTCCCATTCCACATCCCGATGTTGAGAAGGTTTAATTTCGTCTGTCCGTTTTACTATCGGGACATTTTGCGGTAGAAATAGTCGGTAAGTGTAGCATTCCTCTGTTACTACTACTTGAGCACATTGGCACGTGTCTACCCATTTAACCTCATCATTTTTATTTTTACTCTTTTTACTCGATCTCCCCATTAGTTTATTCTCTCTTCAGGGTCGTCATTTATCCGTCCATGTTTCTCTCCCAAAGGAATATGAATTTTGTTGTTTAAACACTTTTGGTTTTATCAGGAGATTGTAAATGGAGGGAACGATAAGAAGAAGATGATGATAATTATTTATAGCCCATCCGGTAATTGAATATTTTCGTTTTCATTTTCTTAAAGTTCAATTTTGATCACTACTGGTACACCACCGATGAGTATCTGTTAGAATTGAAGGATTTGAAAATTTTGTAAAACTTTTCTTAAAAGCAGATTAGAAACAGTCGCAAGATGAAAAAAAAAATGTATCTAATTGATTTACAATTTTTCTGATTAGCTTAATTGATTAATTTATCAGAAATTAAGAAACCAATTTCTTTAATGAAAAAATTGCATGAAAAAACTGATCTGATTCGATTAATCTTATTGTGTTTTGTTGTCCTTGATCGTATGTGATAGAAATCGAACAAAAAATTGCTTCAATTACCTTATTTGTTGGAATTTGATTTGATTAAAAAAATTAAAAATGAAAAAATTACTGGTGGTGCTGCTTGTGGTGGGTGGTGGTGGCACTGGTTACGCTGGTGCTTATGCCAGTGGCAATTCTGGTCCTGGTAATGCTGGTGGTGGTGGATGTGCTGCTGGTGGTAGTGGATGCGCTGGCGGTGGTGTTGGTTACCGTGGTGGTCGTGAGGAAGAAATGGACCAAATGCTTACTGTTTGATTAGAAGGTGGTGGTGGTCCTGGTCCTGATGATGGTGGCGCCGGAGATACTAGTGGCGGTGCCGGTTACATTGACGGCGTTGGAAGGAACGACGTGCAAACATCATCTAGGTTTTGTTTGCTTCAAAAAGAAAATCTAGGTTTCGTTCAAATTTCAAGTGGCATTTTTGTACGTAGAGATGTTCAATTGAAAACACTAAAGGGTACAGTGGTCATTTCGGTATGTGTCCTGACCAAATTAGAGGCTTTACCAAACAATTGGGTCTTTTATTTATATTAGTAAGATAAGATTGAGTCCAAAGTTATTTTTTTTATATCTAATCACCAAGTGGCCTGGTGGTTGGCATGCTCCCTCCCATTGCGGAGGTAGGGATTCAAACCCTGTAATTGCCAAAAATCCACTCCATTTAAGGAGTTTGGATGTAGTCTAAGAACCGCTAGTCTAGGGTATAAAAAAATAATATATATATACCAAAGATGTCTAATAACTAAATATGATGTTATTGTTTTTACAACCCGGTTTTTATTTCTTCATTCTCCTCTCTTATGTCGTCACAAATCTCTCGTTGAAAATAAAATAAAAATATTTCTCTGTCTCTCCCCTTGAAGATGACGTTCAGGTTTCTTATTCGATTCATGATTAGGTAGATCGATAATCATCTTATTTTAATCTCTGATTTGAGTTATTTTGATGTGTTGTTCTCAAGTTGATTCGTTTGATTTCGATTTTGTGATCCTTTACCATTATTTTTTCCCCTCGGTTTTGGATTTAATGATCATTTTCATAGATTTTGTTTGTATTCTTGTAGTCTTTGAGTGGATTAGGTATTCTTTTCTCTTCTTTGACTTTTGTTGATCCCTAATTTTAAAATCTAAGCACTGAACTACTAATTTGATTTGGCGTAGATTAACTTTGTATTATGATTTGAGTATGTTGATGTAAAATAGTCTTCGATTTAAGTCCCGGTATATACTAAATTCTGTAAGATGCACTAGGTGAGTATGATTAGGTTCAATTTTGGAACTTAAATTCAAAATGAATGATTACGGAAAGGATGCAATTAGCCAACTGTTTTGATGGTTAAGATTTGGGGTCTTTTGCGTTAAGAATTTCTGAATGCTTGTAGGTTTCTTGGTTTGTCTCTAAGTTGTTTCACTTGTATGCAATGTTGGTGGGAACTGTTTGTGTATTTTTGATTTTATTTTTCATTTATATAGGATGTGCACATTATAATTCAATATATGAGGACATCTTAACGAAAGCCTTAAAGCAACAACATGAATTCGAATGAGAAAGCATACCTCACTTATGATTCGTCCTTGAGACCCACCGACTAGTACCCCTAACAATAAATATCCAAACAACAACAACTATCTCAGTGGGTTGGTCCATGACCGAAAGAGTGGATCAAAATCTACACAGATGGAGTTGTAAGAGGTCACCTTGGTATTGCAGGTGTGGGTTTCCTTTCCAGGTATTCGGAATCAAGAACGGTGATGGATCTGCCGCAACCATTGGGAATAACGACTGCCTTAATGGCAGAGACTTGGACCACGTTAATGGCGTCCAGCATCGCGACAGAATGACAATGACAAAAAGTTATCTTTGAAACAGAAAACGTAATGCGTTTCATAAAGTCTTCCGTTGAACCACCTTGGTATTTAGCAGGAATGATTGCCGAAATAAAAAAAAGAATGCGCCAAATTCCATATGGCAATGTCCAACACAAGTATAGAGAATGAAAAGACGAGGGTACCCAAATACACCACAATCTTTAAAATATCCACCTATGGACAAAGTCGAGACAATACAACAAATCGGTATTCACACTTTGTGTGATCGTCTATGGATATGAGATCAAGACAATACAACAATCAAAGTGTGATTACTTGATAATAGGTTCGAACTTAACCAAACTCTATAGGATCAATATCAAGTAAAGCGGAGTTAACGTTTGTGTAATTTACTTTAAATTATAATAACAATAATTATAATTGCGGAAAGGAAAAGTAAATGACACAGCAAGATTTTGTTAACGAGGAAACCGTAAATGCAGAAAAACTACGGGACCTAGTCCAAAATTGAATACTCTCATAATTAAGCCGCTATACAAAATCTAAACCAACTTCGTATAGTTGAGACCAACCAACTAAACCTAGTTCACTTAGTTTCTTCAGTATCCCTGCGCTTCCGACATTCAATAAGTGCACGCATTGGAACAATTCATTTGGATCGTATTCCAAACAGTAAAGGAACAACAAATATGTTTGGTAACAACTCTATTGATTCTTTCCAGATAAAGATATCTCAAGTCATATACAAAGGCTCTTCCGTTTAAACTAATAAACTCCTTTGCCTGGTTAGATCAATCCAATCTCTATTACCTAAGTAATAAGATTCGGATTTGTAACAATCAAAATAGAACTCAAGAGAACTATTAGGTGTTACCTATCTCACGCAACTAATCAGTCGAATAAATCCGATTATAGTTGGATCCCAGCCGATCAAGGTTTGTGCTACACAAAGATATGAGAAACCAATTAGAAATATGCTTCGTCTTCAAATCTTCTTTAATCTTCAATTAAACCTGCACAACACCACTTGAATCTCTTGTGATCAATCACGTACAGAATGGAGTCTGTTAACAATGGATTATCACAAGATGTCTTTAGATTTACAAACACTTCTAAAGACCCCGTCGACACTTCGACCTAGTTTGAGTGAATCTTATATCAGAAGAGAAGATTCTCAAGAATAAACAAACTATGTGCAATCAAAGTTCAACAACCGTTAGTCAATAAAATCAATCGAAAACTAATCAACTTCAATTATATAGTTTCCCACCAATGGTGCTCATAGAGATTCTTGATCCCACAAAAGTCTTTAAACGAGCGGTCGTAAGAGATTTCGCCTAATTAGGGTACTTTCCTCTCTGGATAGATGTCTCCACCAGAAACAACAAAAAGATGAAGTTTGCCTAGCTCTAAGGATGGTTTGCTATAAATGCAAACTTAGGTATTTATAGACCAAGGATGTTTGGACACCAAGGAATTTCCAAAACCGAAAGTATTCTCAAGATATGCAGTAAATGTCAAATCGGTTTTCATAATTCCTGGAAATGCTTTGTCCAATATTTTCTGAAATCTCTCAATAGAAAATCTCCAATTAGTAAATGCACATTACTGATTTTTATTCTCTAGAGATATGCATTTAATTGCTGGTATTTAAAGCATATAAAACTAACAACCTTAGTTAAAAGATTTTTAATTTATTTCGGACTGGAATCTCCTTGAGTAATTAAGGAATAACTTTGAACAATAAAAGATAAGAGTTACTGTTCGTGTTCAAAGTATGTTGACATCTTTTCTTTGTAAATCATCTTTCATATTTACAATCTTGGAATCGATTATACTTCCAAACAAGTTTAGAATTGGTTCATCTATATTCCAAAACAACTATGTGATTCATCAAATATCAAATCACAATCATGGGTTCAATCGGTTCTACCAATCACTAGGATCGGTTATACCTTAATATGGAACACTTGGATCGGTCACACAAGTTACCAGGACCGGTTACATCAGTTACCAGGATCGGTTACGTCAATTACCAGGACTGGTTACCATATACTCATGGTATTGCTTGTGATCGGTCACACCAGTCATTAGGATCGGTTACACCAATTACCAATATCGGTTAAACCAATTACCAGGACCGGTTACACCAATTACAAGGATCGATTACACAACTCTTTTGTGATAGGTCACACCAATTACTAGGATCGGTCACACCAATTACAAATATCGATCATACCATATTAGGTGATTACTTAGGATTGGTTAGACTAATTAATCAAAACCAGTCATACCAAATCATAAGTCAGGCATTATGATTAGTTATACCAAGATACAGAACAAGTTATGATCGGTTCTACCAATAAGCCTAGCGATTTCCCTTTCGATTCATAAAACAAGTTATGATCGGTTTTAGCAACTCAGATTCGCAACAGAAATATACCTGTTGCGAAATTGCAGTTGCGAATTGTTATTGCTAAATTTTCGCAACAGACTTATACTGTTGCAAATTTCGCAACTGCTATAGTTCTGTTGCCATTCGCAACTGTATAATTTCACGCATGCCAAAATTGCGTGTGCAAGGGAAGGTAATGATGTTATTTCTTTGTTTTAATCGATTAATGATGCTATTTTTTTTTGTATATTTTGGTAGATTGATAGTTAGGTTTTCGTTTTTATGTTTGTTGATGGGTTTTTATATGTTGTTTCTGCAGTTGGAAGCACCCATTTGGAATTTTATGTCACCTTTCAGAAGAAGTATGTTCATCTTCTTTTACTAGTTTTATATTTTGGATTTGATTTTATGTTTGTAGGTAGTTAGGGTTTGATTTTATGTTTGTTGGTAGTTAGGGTTTGGTTTTCAAAGGGTTTTTTATGCTATTTCTGAAGATTTAATCTGAGATTTCACAAGGAGTTATGCAACTGCTATTGCTAATCAGGTAAGGTATATTTTTTATCTAGCTTTCTGTTTTGGGTTTGATCTTAGGTCAGTTTAGATTATGTGAGAATTGGGTTTCCGTAATTTTTTTGAATTTGAATGAGTATGGAACTAAGAAATTAAGATGAACTTCATTTATCTTCTCCTATGAGTATGAAACTAAGAAACTAATGAATTAAAATCTAAAACAAAGCTCTGGATTATGTTCATGTTCTTAATTGTTGGTATGCAATGGCAACTAAAAACTGAACTTAGGCATTTTCTGGTTAGAGAAGAAACTAAATTACATTGGATGCTATTTTTTGTTCTATATTTAGCTTAGGAGTTGTAGCATTTCCTTCCTAGAGTAATCAAGAAATGCACTGCAACTACAGCTACATTGTACAAGCTGTCTTTAGGCAATGTCTCCTTATGTCATCCAAAAATAACCAGAGTATCTTATGGCACAATGACCTGACAATAGCAGCACTCTTGTGGAGAATACAAATCTGTATTCAAGTGTTACTTTTACAGTACCTTGTATCCTAAAAAGTTGAAATCTCACTGAGATTTTTGATGTTGTTAGGAAGTTTAGGTTGGTTTCTAAATAATGATGATCCACAAGGTTCACAGAACATCCTTTGCGGCAACCATATCTCGGATATCTTCATGTGGCTCACTGATGAACATAATCCCTCTGCATCTTTCTATTTATCGTTTTTAATAAGTAGAGTCTTATTGCATAAACATAGATGACCAAGAATCTTCAGTTGTAAAAGAAAAAGAATCGCAAGTGACACTTCCAGGTGATCACTATGCAACCACTAAAAAAATTGCAAGATGGAGAGAATAATCAACATTGGCCCCATAAAATTACATTTTGATGATACTTAAAGAATAAAGCATGCTTTATAATCTATATATTTAAAAATAAATAAATAAAATAAATTGCAATACTCAAGTTTTTCCCTCCGTTTTAGAAATATTTTTATCAATTCATTTTCTGCTAGCGATTACTTGTATAGAGTTTGTGAATGCATGTTTAGTCCTGCTGCTGCAGTTGTTTACTTCTAATTTTGATGTCTACAATTGGTTTCTTGAAACAGGTGGTCAGACAAGTATCAGGTGGGTCTTCCTTTTTTTTCTTTAAGTTTTTCATTTGTAAGTAATGATACACATATGGTGAATGCTCATGAACTCTATTAGATTTCAGTTTAGTACTCTGCTCCAAATTTTGTAATATGCTATGCTGCAGTATGGGGTTTTATTTTCCTGATGAAAATGCTATCTAAGTATTGCATGGATTTCCAGTAGTGTTCTGGCTATATCTCTAGTTACAGTGCTGACTGCTCTTTGTCTCCTTATTCTGTTTCCATTGTTGAAGTCAAGATATAATCTGGACTCTGTTTTCTAGTATTGGATGACTCTTGTTTGTCTCATTATTCACAAACTATATGTCAAGTTAGGGCAATTTTAAGGTCAATAAGAAGGATGCACCATACATGACACAAATTAGTGTGACATTGTAAATTTATTGCTTATGGAGTTTATGCACGACTTGCAAAATTTGAGTACTAAAAAGCAAGATTATATAGGGGATGCATGCTATTAATGGGTAGTTTAATCCTTAGATTTTTTTTTTTTATGGTTCACAAAAGGGTGTGAAATGCGAGTTTCCGAGGTTGCTTATGAGCAGGTAGAATACCTTTGCCTGATGAGTTTTAGTTTATTGGTTTATTTTATGAGATGTTGGGATGTTAGAATATTATAGGATTCTCTCACAACGTTCTTGTGACCTGTGTGAAATGATGATTTAGCTTTTTACCATTACTTGTGGTTTTGTTTATGTATTTTGCAATAACTTAAGTTACCCGTAAAGAATGCGGGTGATGATGGAGAAAAAACTTTTTATGTCAATTATGTCTGCACATATCGTTGAAGAACTATGGGAATTGCCTCGTGAACTTTCCGAATTTCTCCATTGGTAATTGATAAGCACGTAAGTGCGACACATTTTCACCCATAACTACATTAGCTGGGACTCATTTTACACTAATAAACTTGTTTGTAGGTATTTTTTGGCAATAAACATTTTTGGAAAATTCAGCTCAAAAAGTTGTTAAAGGCACCCGGAGGACAGCTGCTAAATGGACCCCAGTTTTGGATAAGGGGAACCTCAATTACTAAGGGGCGTCTTTGTTACTATTTGCACCCCAATGCTATAAGCACCCAGGTTAGGTTAGGGGGCATTTCTTCTTCACGACTCAACTAATGAATTTCGGCGGGAAAAGATGGTGTTTTTGTGCGTAATTTGCTGGACAAGATTTGAGTGAGATTTACTCGGATTTTCTCACGGCTGTGATTTGGTATGACCCTGTTTGAGTGAAACAAGGAAGGTATAAGTTTTAGAATTGTAAAAAAAGGGAAGAAAAATAAGATTTCTTAAAACAGGGGTGCAGAAGAAATATCGGGATTTTATGGAAGTTACGTAGAAGCGGAGGAGGAGAAAATCTTTTGCTTGATTCTGTGTTATCCGTATTAAGTGTTTGAAAAATATTAAACAAGGAGAGAACGCGTGAAAAGGGAGAGATATCTTCCACCTCGGAAAAACAGGAAAAGAGTATTTTGGGAAGCTGCACGAGTTTGAGTGTCTACTGCACGTGTTGGAGGACTCTGAACATTTGGAGCGTGACTAAGTTAAAAAAGGGAGAACATAATGGCTGCAGACGCGTAAGAAAGGAATGGAAATAAAATCTCGTAACATGCAGCGAAGTAAATTGAGAATATATAGAGTTATTACAAGGATTTTGTCGACCTGTTGAGTATAAATAGTGTACTGGGGATGCATAGAAAGATATAGAGAGTTTGGGGAGTTATCAGAGACGAGAGAATCAAGAAAATCAAGTTGCAGAAATTTCTGCTGCTGCTGCTGTTCCAAAAACACGAAGAACATAAGGCAGAGAAAGCCTGTCGTTAATAAACCGTGGTCTTTCCTCAGTTTTGCAACAGTCTTTCCAGCGACAGTTAAACAGTGACTACAACACTTTTTATTTATCGTATACTGTAACAGAGGATTGCAACGCTTCTCAATTGTTGTAAATTCCTGGCTTATTTGAATTTTCTCTTTTTCATCATTTGTAAGCACTTTTGAACGATGAATTCATATTTTGAGCGTGTTTCCAACATAATGAGCTAAACCCAAACACTGGGTCGACGGAGGAATCCGAATTTCATACATGGGTAAAATTATTTTATTCTTTTTATGACTTTTGCACTTATTTTAAATAGAATTATGATTTTGATTAATTAGTTATTATTTTATTTGATGGGTCATGCTTGCTCAAATGTTTGATGTCTCATGCTTACGATATATAACTAATATTTTGAGAATCTACCTTGGCAAAATCAGAGTCGATGTTATTCTATTGAGCGATAATTGCTGATAATAAATAATTGAGCCTTATGTTATGAATCGGTAGAATCCTAGTCCCAGTAACTCTCGCCTTTTTATATTATTTTTGTATATATTTATTTTTATTTAAATTTAATCTTCACAAGTCTTAGAGTTCGAATCTTATTTACTACAACAACATTGAAATCACATCGGTAATTTAGTTTTGATTCTTGTTGTAACCCGTATTAATATTTCATTAAAAGTTTTGTTGTGGAAAAGAGTCGGTGTTATATGTTGCTATTCACCAGTGCTTCCTTTTGTCGGAGTTACAACAAATAAAGTTTCTCTCTTATTTTTATCCTTGTCCCTGGCCTTAGAAAAAATATCGGTTCCTTGTCGCTGGTCTTAGAAAAAATATCGGTTCTTTATTTCCCAAATTGAATAATGGTCCGGTTGTTTTATTTATGAATTGGAGACATGGGCATGATCCATGCACTAAAGACCTTATGTCCTTGCTTCTATTTCTGCCCCCACTTAACTGTAAAATGCCCAGAGATACTTGAGCAAAGAGAATGACATCCTGTTTTATAGCTTCACATGTTGTTGCCGCTGGTTATTCTTGTGCTTGGGAATTTTGTATTTTAACTGCATCCATCACCATTGATTATGTTCTGTTGTTTTGTGCAGATACTGTAAGAGTGTGAAAGCTGTTTTCAAAGAGTTTCATCGAACACCTTGTCATTGAATTGGACGAACGAGGTATGTATGCATACTACCTTCTATTTTTTTCTCAAGAGTTAGATGGTATGCTAATGGTATTTTATACTCATATGTCCATCCAAATTCTATGGTGTTTAGTTCTTGTAATATGGTGTTGTTTTTGTTTTCTCGATTCTCATCACAGCATGACGGGTTTCTGAGAATGAGATTTTATAATTTAAAGTAGAGTTGAACAAGAAGAATTACATCTAGGTACATTATATGCGTAGAAAAAGACAAACCTATGGGTACTATACAAGAAATTGTTCCATTTGTGTACAAAAGACATATATCAGCAGCAACAGTCTTCTGTATGTACGAATTTGTCCATTCACAACAAGTAATGTACTATATGCATTGGTGTTAATACAAAATGAAAAAGATAAATTAGAATTACGATTTTAACATTCCTTTTTAATAAGTTCTGTGCAGTTGTTAATACAAGTAGTGTACTATATGCATTCTTTCTAATTCTGGGTTTATTTACAAATTGATCTCTAGGTGTCTTGTTAGAAAGATTTTTTGCTTTTGACAATTTTTGATGAGTGTTTACTCTGGATAGGTAAGTTTATTCCTTCTCTGAAGATTTGATTTTGTATGTGTTTGTATAGCTAAAAGTTCTTCAATAGTCGACCGTGATGGGGAAAGTAAAGAGAAAGATCCGCTTGTGGTTTGCTTTGGTGACATGTTGATTGATTTTTTTCCCGCTGTGGGTGGATTTTCACTTGCAGAAGCACCAAAATTTAAGAATGCACCAGGTGGAGCTCCTGCTAATGTTGTTGTTGGAATAGGTGCATATAATGTTGCTTGGAGGTTCAACAACATTTGTTGGAAAGGTAGCTGCATATAAGGTCCTTCTTATATTGGTTGACGCTACTTTTTTGTGTCATTCTCTTTTCACTAACTCTTAAACTGATTCCTACGTTTAATCTCAGGTTGGGGATGATGAGTTTGGACAATGAGAACTGATGGTGAACGCGGGTTTATGTGTTTCCGCAATACAAGTGCAGATATTCTTCTTCATGAATCAGAACTTAATAAAGACCTTCTGAAGAAGGTATAATACTTAATCCCAGTAATGGTGCTTGGAATTGTTTAATCGTAGATTTTGGTAGTTTTCTGCTTCATATTACCCGAAACTGTTTCTGTTTTGATGCAGCTCCATCTAATTCGTCACTAAGTATTCTGGTTTTTCATAAAATTGTGCACATGCATCCGTATTTCACTATGGCTCTGTGAGTTTGATTGAGGAACCATGCAGGTCAACACAAGTCGCTGCTATATATGAAGATATCTAAGATGGATGGTTGTATCCTCTCTTATGATCCAAATTTGAGATTGGCGGTGTGGCCATCAGCTGAGGCTGCTAAGAAAGAAATCATGAGCATTTGAGACCAAGCAGATATCATTAAGGTATAGTTGGTCATTAAGGTATAGTTGGTCAAATAGGTTTCTCTTCTTGAAATCTAGGTTGTCCCTTGAAGCAGAAAATTGTATCTTATACACTCACAATGTTTCTGAAATTAGGTTAGAATCTTTGTGATATTTAGAGAAAACTAAGTTGTTTCCTTCTCTTTTCTTTCATGTATCATTGACATATCATTATCAATACAAATGGTGTAGGATGTGATTGGTTTGATACTTTGGTCGCTTGATTGATTGAATCAGGGTTGTGGGGTATTGGGGTAAAATAGAATGGGGAGAGGAAATTTTAACCAGGTCAATAAAGACCGACCTTTTTTTTGTTGCCAAAATTTAGCAACAGTTGAGTTCTGTTGCGAAATTTATACCAGAAAATAGAAGTCAGTTTCCATTGACTAAGTCAAAAACTTTAGCAACAACAGAAACAGTTCGCAACAGCTTCATTTCGGTTGCTAAATTTTTTACCATGACTATTTGGGTCTGTCTTCGTTGACTTAGTCAAGCTTTTGCAACAAATAGTAAAAAATTCGCAACTGCTTAGCCGTTGTTGCGACTAAAAAGAGTCACAACAGCTGTGTTCTGTTGCGAAAACAGTTGCAACCAAAAATTCGCAACAACTACATTTCCGTTGCGAATATTTGTTACACCACTTTTCGCAATAGCTGGCTGCAGTTGCAAGCCCGATTTGCAACAGCGAAAGGCAGTTGCAAATGTCTGAATTTGGTGTAGTGGATTATGTCGATGTCATATCTACGAAGTTCAAAGGATAAACGTTATACTTCATAGTCTAATTCCTTAATACTATGATCGTATGATCATGTCTCACTACTAGAGTAAAATAATCATTCACAGCTTTGCAATTATGTTTTCAATATAGCACGACTTGAAAGATAAGTTAGGAATGAAACAGTTCAAGTCAATATTACAAACCTCAAGAGGAAGGATGATGTCGTCGTTGTAGCTCGTTACTTCTTCACGTTCTTCAGGTCTTCGAGTAATACTTGTATGTCTCATAATCCTAGACTTTCTAGTCTAACCTATACGAAATTGTCTCTAGTACATAATCAAGCGACTCTTAGATGAGTTTTGATTCACTAAAATATGACAACCAAACTTGACATACCAACGCTTGGTGGGTTCAACCGAGCTATGCTCTAACAATCTCCCCCTTTGTCCATTTTAGTGACAAAACTCTTAATACATATGGATAAACAAATTACAAGAATTCATTATACATACGCTTGATTCCAAGTTTCAACAACACAATAACCTGCATAAATTCAATCAATAAATGCCATTGTTGACATCTGAATAGCAAAGCTTATACTCCCCCTAAAGGTAAGATAGGAAGATATTCAATCCAAACATCTTTGTTATTCCCCTTTTGTAGTTAGATAACTACACAGCAATATGATATGTTTCTCCCCCTTAGTCAATGCTTTACTCTTTCGTTAGATATAACGTTTAAGCACAATTGTCCTTTCCTTAGTGATTGCAAATCACTTGTTTACTCCATATATTTCTCCCCCTTTTGTCACAAAATGACAAAGGTTCGAGCAAATAAAGGTCAAACTGAAAGGATCTTACAAATCTAAGAGACTTGTACAACCTATAAGAGTCAAGCACGAAGGTTTCACATACCACTTTAGATAACCAATACTAAAACCGAAACTACAAGTAATCTCATTTTAATATGTTATCAAGGAAAACTATTGCCCGAAGCAATTTTCCCTAATAGTTTAACAAATTGACTAAGAAACTCAGTTCCCTTGTTAAACCGATTGTACACATACAATCACTTATTTCGATAAGACCAAAAAAGAAGATCAGAATTAACTTTATTTCTCTCACCAATCTCTAATTATTCAGACAATACAAGTACTAGGTTAGTTAACTAGTATTTCTTGTCAATGCATTCGATTAGACTTGAATAACCGAATCCTTCAATTTGATAAGTCTAACTAAGATCAGAATTAACTTAGTTTCTCTTATCCGGAATCGAGTTGGACTAAACAAATGATCCCATATTCTGTTAAGACATAAACAATACATACAAAGAAAAATAAATTGACTTGCACAATTATTTTCTTAACCGAAAGCAATTGAAACAAACATAGACATTAAAGCACTGCAATTGCACCGAAATTTCGTTAAGCAAAAACACTTGATACCAAACAATAAAGAAGATACCAAACAATAAGTCAAATAAATTGACACAGTTTTTCTTAACTGGAAACAATTGAATCACACACACACACACATCCATACACACATAATGGAATATATCAATTGTACCGAAATTTTGTTAAGAAAAAGCAAAATATATGCAATATAAGCAGGCTTTTCTTAAACAGGAAAACGATTAACTAACAAATTCGTTACCTCAGATTCCGCATCCTCTTCTCCCCAGAAAGATATATCATTAAGCGCAAGTTCAAGTTAGAACTCTACCCCAGTATGTTGTTATCCTCTCGCAAGAACAAAAGAACAACAACAAGAGCAACCTTTACCAGAGAAAGGTTGAATCGATTTTAACTAATGCGTGCCAATAGAAAAAGTTGAAAACCGGAAACACATATGTTTATGATAAACACAACTCATGTAAACACAAATTGATTCAACACATTGTGACTTTGTACATATGAGTTTCAATCGGAACACCTTATGATCCTTTGATAAAGCCTACAAACCATAAGGGTTCACATCATATAAGATCGAATATTAAGGTTATGAAAACCGAAATCATACATCCCATAAACCGAAAACACATAGCAAAATATAGACATTCAAGCACAGGCTATGTAATCGGAAACTATCACAAGAAAAATAATAAATTAATAATTTTATTCATAAATAATTGATAGTTTTATTCAAAAATAGACCTTATCGAAAGAAAAAAAAAACTGATGTCTATTTTTCTTGGAAAGATCTTTGAACAATTTTTCTCAAAGATCATCTTCAATATCCTCAAATTTCTCAGGATAATGCTGTCTGTCTGTGATGAGTTTCAATAGTATTGAGGAGGACTTGACGTAGATTGAGAATATCAATCTTAGCATCCAAACTGCTTTGGACAAGAAGATTAGCGATATCTTCCCATTCTTTTCCTTTATCCTCACAACCATATTTCTTGAAGGAATCATCAAGATTAATAGTTTCATTAGAAGCCATTCCACTCAAAGCTTTCAGAATCTTAGCTTGAGTTCTGGTTTGAGGATACATCTTTTAGTATAAGTTCTCAGACAAGATGAGTAAATATACCAGAGGATTTTAACACATACCAAACATAGGTGTCAGCCTTAAATAAATAATTCTGACCAGATTTGAAAAGATTTTTCGCATCTTATGTGTTATCAAATCACAAAGATTCTTTGAAAAGAATCAATCTTCTAGATCATGTGTCTAAAAATACTTTAGACAAGAAAACTTATCATGTTTATACAAGTTGTTGTAAGACAACTTTTCTACGCACGGGGACATATTAAGTATCTTCAGGTAGATTGTGTATATTCTCTATGTTGAATAAGAGATATTAACAGGATACAAGATTCCCAGATACTTGTGCTTCCTTACATCAAACAATTGGGCATTGTAAGGATGCACTTTCCAACACGTTTAAGTGTTAGGGTGAGAAGAACCTTCCTCACCAAGTACCCTTGAAGCAACATCTTCCTTCTTATCTTTAGGGACATGATCTTGTGCCCTTGTGTGGGTTTCAAATTCATCCTTTTTATCAGGAATATTATGTGATGCTATATCCTTGATTACATTTTGATCCCAAGATGGTATATTCTTTGTATTCGAACCCGTGTGATCTTGATCTGCCATTAAACAGATTACAGATTTCTTTCATTCAAGACATTCTGTATGTCCTCTTAAGGTATCCATCCCTTCTCGAAAATGTTTTTCTATACACTTATCAAGGTATACCTTTCGACATGTCTCTGTAAGAAGATCTTCTATAAGGATTTTATTCCTTATTTGTGAATGTTCCAGCGATTGTGTAAGATATTCACACTCTGAAGTTTGCTGATTTACTTCATTACACAAAGCCATTTTTTGTTCCAAATAATCTGCTAAATTATTTTGAAGGCTGAGTGTTTCTCGCTTTACTTCACAGATTCTTACATTTAATCGAACAATAAGTTCAAGGACATCATCCAGGCTATCAATGGTTTTTCCTGCTTCTGAATAGGTTTCAACATGTTTGAAAAACCTTTGTAATATTTTACAAAATTCAGAATTTGGGCAGGATAGTGAATCAAATTTCTTCTCTCTTTCTGGAATAGAAACATAAGATTTTTCACTAGTGATTGGAGTCGGATCCAAAACATGTTTTGATTTTGGATACATTCTTTTCTGATCATGATCATGATTCTCAATAAAGTTATCAGTCCTAGACTTTCTTCTTGATTTTTGAGACCAATTTCCATTGACCTTCTTCGAGAGCTTATTCTCATCATCTTGATGCTCGTTAACTGAGTTCTTAATAAATTTAGCTTTGCTTTTCTTATTTTTACTCATTTCTTATAGGTTGGATTGCACAAAAAACAGATTGTTAGATCTTTTCGTGTTTGCCTGCTCTGATACCAATTGAAAAGACGAGGGTACCCAAATACACCACAATCTTTAAAATATCCACCTATAAGTACTCTTACCGAAAGTGATTGTCTATGGACAAAGTCGAGACAATACAACAAATCGTATTCACACTTTGTGTGATCGTCTATGGATACGAGATGGAGACAATACAACAATCAAAGTGTGATTACTTGATAATAGGTTCGGACTTAACCAAACTCTATAGGATCAACATCAAGTAAAGAGAAGTTAACGTTTGTGTAATTTACTTTAAATTATAATAACAATAATTATAATTGTAGAAAGGAAAAGTAAATGACACGGCAAGATTTTGTTAACGAGGAAACCGCAAATGCAGAAAAACCCCAGAACCTAGTCCAGAATTGAATACTCTCAGAATAAAGCCGCTATAAAAAATCTTAACCAACTTCGTATAGTTGAGACCAAACAACTAAACCTAGGTCACTTAGTTTTTTCAGTATCCCTGCGCTTCCGACATTCAATAAGTGCACGCATTGGAACAATTCATTTGGATCGTGTTCCAAACAGTAAAGGAATAACAAATATGTTTGGTAACAACTCTATTGATTCTTTCAAGATAAACATATCTCAAGTCATATGCAAATCTCTTCTGTTTAAACTAATAAACTCCTTTGCCTGGTTAGATCAATCCAATCTCTATTACCTAAGTAATAAGATTCGGATTTGTAACAATCAAAATTGAACTCAAGAGAACTATTAGGTGTTACCGATCTCACGCAACTAATCAATCGAATAAATCCGATTATAGTTGGATCCCATCCGATCAAGGTTTGTGCTACACAAAGATATGAGAAACCAATAAGAAATCTTTTTCGTCTTCAAATCTTCAATTAAACCTGCACAACACCACTTGAATCTCTTGTGATCAATCACGCACAGAACAGAGTCTGTTAACAATGGATTATCACAAGATGTCTTTAGATCTACAAACAGTTCTAAAGATCCTGTCGACACTTCGATCTAGTTTCAGTGAATCTTATATCAGAAGAGAAAATTCTCAAGAATAAACAAACTAGGTGCAATCAAAGTTCAACAATCGTTAGTCAATCAAATTAAATCAATCGAAAACTAATAAACTGCAGTTATCTAGTTTCCCACCAACGGTACTCGTAGAGCTTCTTGATCCCACAGAAGTTTCTAAACGAGTGGTCGTAAGATATTTTGCCTAATTAGGGTACTTTCCTCTCCGGATAGATGGCTCCACCAGAAACAACAAAAAGATGAAGTTTTCCTGGCTCTTAGGATGGTTTGCTAGAAATGAAAACTTAGGTATTTAAAGACCAAGGATGTTTGGACACCAAGAAATTTCCAAAACCGAAAGTATTCTCGAGATTTGCAATAAATGCCCACTCGGTTTTCATAATTCCTGGAAATGCTTTATACAATATTTTCCGAAATCTCTCAATAGAAAATCTCCAATTAGTAAATGCACATTACAAATTTTTATTCTCTAGAGATATGCATTTAATTGCTGGTAATTAAAGCATATAAAACTAACAACCTTAATTAAAAGATTCTTATTTTATTTCGGACCGGAATCTCCTTGAGTAATTAAGGAATAACTTTGAACAATAAAAGATAAGAGTTATTATTCGTGTTCAAAGTATGTTGACATCTTTTCTTTGTAAATTATCTTTAATATTTACAATCTTGGAATCGATTATACCACACTTCCAAACAAGTTTAGAATTGGTTCATCTTTATTCCAAGACAACTATGTGATTGATAAAATAACAAATCACAATCATGGGTTCAATCGGTTCTACCAATCACTAGGATCGGTTATACCTTAATATGGAACACTTGTGATCGGTTACACAAGTTACCAGGACCGGTTACATCAGTTACCAGGATCGGTTACGTCAATTACCAGGACCAGTTACCATATACTCATGGTATTTCTTGTGATCGGTTACACCGGTCACTAGGATCAGTTACACCAATTACTAGGACCGGTTACACCAATTACAAGGATCAATTATACAACTCTTTTGTGATCGGTCACACCAATTACTAGGATCGGTCACACCAATTACAAATATCGATCATACCATCTCAGTTGAATACTTGGGATCGGTTAGATTAATTAATCAAAACCAGTCATACCAAATCATAAGTCAGGCATTGTGATTAGTTATATCAAGATACATAACAAGTTATGATCAGTTCTAATTTTTTTTTTTTTTTTTTTTTTTTTTAAGAAACAGAATATTTATTAAAATCTCAGAGTTTTAAACATACAAGACCAGCAGGCCCATACTAAAAGAAAGAAGAATGAAAATTCATAACATCAACCAACACAGAAAAAATAAAGAATTGATTCAGCAAATCTATAATAAGGCTAATGAGGACTTTCCATGTGAGCAAGTGATAGACGCATTTATGTGTCTATTTTCATCTCTATTGTGTATATTGTTAGTACCCATTTTTGTACTTATTATGGTGTTTTATGTGTCTGTAGGTATTTTTGGGCAATAAACATTTTTGGAAAAATCGGCTCGAAAAGTTGTCTAAAGGCACCCAAGGGACATTTGCTATTCGGACTCTCACTTTGGATAAGGGGTAACCAATTTCCAAGCAGCTACTAAACACAGACCGGGACTGGTTATGGGGTAACCCATCTTCTTCTTTTGAACTTTGAGTTTTGGCGGGAAAAGTTCACAGCTCACAGGCAGATTGGAATTCGAATTTTGAAGCCTTTGTAGAGAGATTCAATCACCAAACCTTGTTGCGTTGGACTGCATTTGGCTTAACAGGACTGGTATAAGTATTGTATTGGAGGAAATTGGGCCGGATATTCATTTCTCGACAAACAGAGGGTGTATTATTCTCGGAATTTATTTCTGAGATACTATGGAAGATACTCATTGATTGGAAGATATATTATCCCGGAATGTTATTCTGCATTGACTGAGGGATATTTGACGCGTAAAAAGATAAACAGAACATTTCACGTCACACAGGAAAGAAAATATTCCGAGAAGAAAAGAAATAAGGAAGATTAAATGAAGATAATTTGGAGATTTTGGGGCCTGTCAAGTATAAAAAAGGTGTTGGGATCACAAAGAGTGTGTGGAGAGTTGGGAGCAGTTAGGAAGAACGAGAGAGTCGAGAAATCAAGTCGCAGAAAAACTACATTTTCTGCTGCTGTGAAGAACACGAAGAACATAAGACGCACGCAGAACTGTCGTTTTCCAACAGTGACAACAACAATTGTTTGTGGGTCGTATTGCTACAGTGACAACAACACTTCATTTTTATCATTCTCTGTAACAGCTCGGTTTGTAACAAATAAAAGTGTTACAAACCCGGTTTTATTGTTTTTCTCCAATTTCATTATTGTGAACACCATTTTTGAGCAATAAAGATGAATTTTGAGCGTGTTTCCATGATGATGAGCTAATTCTCGCGTAACCAAGGAACGGAGGAAGCTATTTATGCATGAATAATTGGTAACTATTCTATTTTTCTCTAATTTGTATTTTATAATTAACTCAATCACTACTTTGTAGAATTTTAATTGTTTGCATTATTTTCTTAATTAGTTGTGATTCAATTAGATAGGTTATTCTTTCTTTAGATAATCTATGCTTAGGGAATACAATTAATGTTTGAGAATATGCCTGATTATTTGTGAATTAAGAAATAAGAGATTTATAAGATAATTAGAGTTTTAGAATTTTTACCATCATTCATTCATGTGTAATAGTGGAATCTAGTGTCTTTGTTATTTTCAATCTTGAAATCAAATTTGGAATTAAATTTTCTCTATTTTTAGTTTAAATAAGTCTAAAATCAATTGCTTTCACAAGTCTTAACGAACCTTTTACTACAACAAAGTTGAAATCACATCAATTTTTGGCGCCGCCGACGCGGACTTGTTTTTAAGTTAGAGTTTTTAGATTTATTAGTTTTTTTAGATTTTTATTATTTTCTCTTTGTTCTATTTTACGTTTCTTTGGGTATATTTCTTTGTGCTACAGGTTTGGAGTTTGGACCGAAAAGAATTTAAGCCAAAGACTTTGGTGACTAAGAGATTAGGAGCCAAAGATAAAAGCTAAAAGAAAAGGAAAAGAAAGACAAAGAAATTTTTTTTTTTTTTTTTACTAGGTTTTTAGATTTTATTTATATTTTAGTTTTTATTTCTTAGATTTTCTTTAGATTTTATTTTTAGAAATTGTATTAGGATATCTTTTATTTTTGTATTTTTTTTCTTCTTTTGCACTTTTTTTTTTTTTGGACTGTGGACTTTGGGACATTATTCTTTTATTTTTAAACCCTACGGAAGGGTAGTTTTAAATATTAAACCGTTTGCAGAGAAGGACGACGATTACGATATCGTCCCGGCCCCTCGGGTTCGTACATGACATAGGAGTCGTGGCCCGAGTCGACTTCAGCGGTTCTTCGCCCGTCTGGTACGGGAGGTAAGTTTTTCGAAACACCCGCGAATTCCCTGTCAGCGGGTTTACTGTCTGCCTTAAGGTGAATATATGTTGAGGACTGAATACGGATTTTAATTTCCTAGTAAAGGGCAAGGACTGGCCATACAAGGTAAGGGTTCGGATTTCATCACCGTTCTCTTCTTGCCCGCCTTAGGAAAACAATAACAAACACGAACCCGAGCTTAAAATATTGACTAGAACGAAACCTATAGGGTAACGAGCTTAATAGGAAAGTCTTTCGAAAAATATTGGTTGCTCTTTTAAGCATACTTTGAAGTTCGGGAAGATTACTGTAAGTCGATTAGAGCCGCCTTGTAACCCAGGGAAGCATTGCCAAAGAGGTGGGGGTATCAAAGCTCCTCTGAGCTTCCCCTACTTCTCTTCGACTTACTTTATTCGGATCGATCCAGAGAGGTTTGCTTAGGTTGTAACGAATTCCCTTTCGAAAGAGTAGAAGCTGGTCTAGAAACAATCTAAGTGGAGCCATCATGCTTGTTGTTTGCTAGAAATATTTAGGTTTGCTTTGGTGGAGTCAGCCTGTTATGTGTTTGCTTAGAACCTCCCTTCCTTAGGATTTTTTTTTTTGTTTGTTAGTGTATGCCAAAATCGTTCAAGTCCATTAGTGGGCGTGCTTGGAAAAGAGACACTTTTGGCCGTTTGATTAGTGACGAGCCTAGAGGTTCTTCTTTTGTAAACGGGGAGCTCGAAGACTCTTCTTTGGAGAGCCCTGTTTTTGGAAACTTCAGTTTTGAGAATTTAAGTCTTAGTGAGGAATTCACCCCTAGGATTTTTACTGTGCCAACAATGACAACTTTAAAGGAGTACATGTACCCAACTAGGACCAACCGACCATCGTGCATTAAGTTGCCAGCCTCTACGGCTAATTATGAGTTGAAACCTGGTATTATTCAGATGATCCCTATATTTTTAGGAAAAGATGATGAAAACCCTTACTTTCACATTAGGGACTTTGAAGAAATTTGTGGAACAATTAATATTAAAGACCTTAGTGATGAAGTCTTGAAACTTCGGATGTTCCCCTTTTCCTTGAGACATAAAGCCAATACCTAGCTGAACAACCTACCATCTGAATCCATAAAAATATGGCAGGAACTTATTGCTTCCTTTTATTTAAAATTCTACCCCAAGCATAAAACTGCAGCTGTTAGGCAGAAAATTAGTGCTAGTGTTCAACAAGAGGGAGAATCGCTTTATAGGTTTTTAGAGAGATTCAATGATCTCCTAGCCCAATGTCCTCACTATGGGTTTGATAAAATGAAACTAGTAGAGATTTTTATAATGGTTTAGACTATTCGACCAAAGCCACGGTCGAGTCTTTGTGCGCTGGTGAGTTCACTAGTAAAAATGCTGATGATGCGTTTTCCTTCTTAGAAGTTGTCGCTGAAAAATCCCAACAGTAGGAGTCTTGTGTTGAACCCCCTAAAAGACTCTTGATCAATAGAAGTAGCACAAATGTGGTTGATACAGGCTTTGGGTCTGATGCTAAGTTTACTGCTTTGTCTAGAAGGTTAGAAGCTTTGGAATTGAATCAGTCTAAACATAGGTATTTTGTTGAACCTGATGATAGGATTAGAGCCTCTCAAGTCTCTAGTTGTGGAATAGAACCCAATAACTCGTTTTGGGAAGGTCAGGTTAGTGAAGAGCAATCCCATGCTGTCTATAACAATGCTAGATTTGAAAACCGTCAGAAGTTTGACCCATACTCAGAGACCTACAACCCTGGTTGGAGAAACCATCCTAATTTCTCTTGGTCTAAAGGACAGAGTCAAGGCCAGTCTAGTAATTCTCAGCTTCCCCCAGGTTTTGGTTATAATAAGAACCCTTCAGGTCAAGCCCAGTTCCAGAACCCTTCTGAGAATATAATAACTAGCTTAGAGGAATCTCTTAGTATATTAAAAAAGAGCCAGGACATGTTCGTGCAGACCCAAGAAATATTACTAAAGAACCAGGCTAGTTTTCAAGAGGAAACCAAGCAGAATTTTCAACATAATGCCAAGACTCTTGCTAAGTTAGAACTTTAAGTTGATCAAATGGCTAAGATTCTAAGTGAGAGAGATAATGGGAGTTTTCCTAGTCAGACTCAACCTAATCCTAGAGGAGTTCATGAAATAGGAGGAAGATCATCTGATCATGTGAATGCAATAAAAACCCTTAGGAGTGGTAGAGAAATAGACAATAAGGTTGCCATGCCTGATAGTAAACATGCTGTAGTTCACCCTTCTGAATCAGAAGCTGAAGAGATTGATGGAACCTCTAAGGAGACCGATGAGGCCCCTGATAAGCCAAACTTTGTTCCCAGAGCCCCATTCCCACAATTGCTAGTACCAACTAAGAAGGAGTCCACTTTTAATGATATTTTGGAGGTTTTTAAGCAGGTAACTATCAACCTTCCATTATTAGATGCAATTAGGCAGATTC